>CM045738.1:9549796-9582296 GCA_024760905.1 Plotosus lineatus | reverse complement strand
GTTTTTGTTATGCAGTGGTTTTTGTATATGAAGCATGTTTGCACCCGTCGCCCACCGTAAGGTACACATTCATTATTTTTGAAAGCCACGGCGTCACATAAGAGAGGTGAAAGAGCCGCGTGTTGCTCAGGAGCCGCGTGTTGCTCAGGAGCCGCGGGTTGCCGACCCCTGTATTAGAATGTTGTTCTTATTATCCATTCATTCATTAATTCATTTTCTGAACCGCTTACTCCTAATTAGAGTCATGGGGAGGCCATCTCAGTTGACTCCAGGTGAGGGCAGAGTACACCCTGGACAGCTAGCCAGGCCATCTCAGGGCAGAAACACGCTGACAGCCACGCAATGCCTACTCTTATCGAAAGTCAGCAATGGTTCTTTTACAGCCTCTCACCATAGACATGAGAGACATGGCAGGCCTTTCAGAACCTAGTTAGCTGCACTGGGGGTGGGCAGTGACACCCCGTTGAGCATGGGGCTTGAACCCCAATCTTGGTCCAGCACCTTACCACCAGGCCACCACTGACCTGTTATTATTAGTTTATTTATTATTGTTATTATTTAAAGCCACTCACTGCAACTTAGTGGAGTTTGAATGTTCTCTGACTGTGTGGTGTTTTTTTAATTTCTCAATAGCCTCGATCACACAGACCAATGATGCCACGCCCAAACCCAAAGTCTCACTGGACCCCCACATACGGCTGAGATCAGAAAAACTTGACTTGGTGAGTGTACTGAGCTGAATCTGACTTTAATAATACTGATATTAATGCTAATATGCAAATGTTTATCTTTCTGTCTTCAGGCTCTGTCTTACCTTGGACTGGATGTCACAGAGGAAAAGAGGAGACAACTCAGAGAGAGTTTGTCCACAGATCCTCAGGGGACAGTATCTTACGGAGGTGACCGTTTTCGTTCATTTATTCATCCATTTTATGAACTGCTTAATTCTAATTAGGGTCGCTGGAAGGCTGGCCCCCATCTCAGCCGACTCTGGGTGACAGCAGAGTGCACCCTGTATAGCTTGCTTGGCCATCGCAGGGCAGAAATACACTAAAGGCTATGCAACTACTCTTGACGAAAGTCAGGATTGATTCTTTTACATGCCTTCTCACCATAGACAGTGAGAGACAAGGCTGGCCTTTGATAACCCAGTGACCCTAATTAGGATTAAAAGGTTCACAAAATAAAAGAAATGAATGAATGAATGAATGAATAGCTTTGGACCACTATCAGCAGAGATTATATAATTGGGGCTCCGCCTTCAGGCAGTGAATAAAGCTGCATGTTAATTCTGGGCTATTTCTGCTTTTCTCCTTTAGAGTTTGTGGAGGCCACACGTAACGTGTACCATGATAAACTGGAGGAGGTGGGGCTTGCGCAGGGACCATTCATGTTCTCCTATCATCAAGCAGCGAGTTTGATGGACACATCAGCCTTCCACTCACCTGTAAGACCATAACGCTGATGGATTTCACAATATTGAAGTTTACACTTAAAGCCAACTGCATCTTGATGAGGAAGTGGTTTGTTGATTTATATTGCATGAATGAAGTTGTGGCAGTGGTGGCCTGGAGGTAAAAGGTGCTGGATCACTGATCCTTGGGTTGGGGATTCGAATCCCACTCTCCACAAGGTTGTCACTGTCCCCCAAGTGCAGCTAACTAGGTTATCAAAGGTCGGCCATGTCGCTCACTGTCTATGGAGAGAGGTTCATGTAAAAGAACCATTGCTGACTTTCGTCAAGAGTAGGCTGCATAGCCGTCGGCGTGTTTCTGCCCCTTGCTCAGGGTTGTGTCAGGAAGGGCATCCGACATAAAAAACCTATGCCAAATCGAATATGCGAATCATGAATATGATTTCCATGAAGATGGAGGCAGATGATTCGCTGTGGTGACCTCTGAAAGGGAACAGCCGAAAGGAAAAATGATTGTATGAACGAAGTTCCCGCCGATTAATGGTTTGTTTTTCTCTCTTTCAGACCTGTGAATCGGAGTACAGCTACAGTAGTGAGGAGATGGAGTTGTTTCAGTCTGAGGCAAAGCAACTGCAAGGACAGGTTCAACATCTAAAGGTCACGTATTCATTCTGCCATCAGTTCATCCATTCATCCATCCATCAGTCTTCATCCATCCATCAGTCTATTCATCCAGTCACCAATCTATCCTTCTAGCTGTCTATTCATCCATCCACCCGTTAATTTATCCAGTCATCTGATGTTCCATATATTCATCAATCTATCCAATTTTTCATCCATCCCCCTTGTTGACCATCAGTCCACCTCCCCACTTTACTGTCCATCGAGATTGATTCGATAATGTGCAGAACGTGTCTGGAAATGTTCTATAAAATAGAATTATTTTGGTTTTCAGGGTTTACCGGAGGACCCAGTCAACAGAAATCCATCTCTGGAAGTGGAACGTCACAGCAGCACAGAGGTAAACATGACAGTCATGACTCTTCCTGGTGTATGATGTAGGATCTTCTATGTTCTGCTATGTTCATTTAGGTCTGCATTATACAGATATACACAAAGTTTACAAATACTGTATACAAGTAAACCATTTTACACCAAACCATCACTCTGTGTATGTTTCAGAACTCCAGAACCTTAGTGGAAGAGGAGGAGATGTTGAACAGTAGGCTTCAGGTGGCCAAGACTGCTCAGGTGCCAAGTGCTGAACAGGACTATGAGGAGGTCATTCAGCTTCTGGAGGCTGAAATCAAAGATCTGAAGGAGCAACTGGCTGAAAAGAAACACTCAAATTTACAGGTTTAAAAAAGTAAAATTAGTAAAGAATAAAAAAAATTTCAGCTAATGAGCAAACTCTAAACGCCAAACTCTGACCATTCCACATCCTGAGGACATGAAAGACAGAAAACATACTTTGTTTTTATTTTATATGTTGGAGAAAATATCTTTCAAAAGCTAAATACTTCATCAACAATCGTTTACTCTGATGTCAATCTGTTTAGCAATTCATCTGTCCATTCATTAGTCCATCCATTTGTCCATCTGTTTATCTATCATCTATCCTTTTGTCCTTCTGTCCTTCCATAACCTGTCTATCTATCCCACTATTTGTCCATCCACCCACCTGTCCATCCTTAATTCTTAAATGACACTGCTCAAACAACACCTAGATCTCGAGGAATGATATTCTGGATGAAAATCTTTATTCATTCCATGGTGGAATGTGTTGAGAACAAAACAACATAAGAATGATTCATGGAAATCAAAATATTCATCCAATGGAGGTCTGGATTCAGAATCACACATCAAATCAAAGTGGACAATCAGATCACAGGCTGATCCAACTTCTGTGGAGAGTCTTCAAGACAAGCAAGAATGAGCCTCAGTAGAGTATGTGACCTCCACGTGCCTGTATGCACTGCCTAGTATGCCTGGGCATGCTCCTCATGAGACGTCAGATGCTTTCCTATTAATCTTCTCCCAGACCTTAATCAGAGCATCACTCAACTCCTGGGCAGTCTGTGGTGCAACGTGGAGCTGGTAGATGGAATGAGACATGATGTCCCAGATGTGCTCCATTGGATTTAGGTCTGGGGAACAGGTGGGCCAGTCCATAACATCAATGCTGTCATTATGCAGGAATTTCTGACACACTCCAGCCACATGAGGCCTAGCATTGTTATGCATCAGATGGAACCCAGGGCCCAATACGTCCACAGACCATCACTGACCCATTGCCAAATCGGTCATGCTGGAGGATGTTACAGGTGGTAGAGCTTTTTCCAAGACATCGCCAGACTGTCACGTCTTTCACATGTGCTCAGGGTGAACCTGCTCTCATCAGTGAAGAGTACAGTATGCCAGTGGCGAATCTGCCAATCTTGATGTTCTCTGGCAAATGCCACTCGGACTGCACGGTGTTGGGCTGTAAGTACAGGCCCCACTTGTAGATGTCAGGCCCTCATACCACCCCAGAGGTGTCGGTTTCTGACCATTTGAGTAGAAACGTGCACATTAGAAGCCTGTTGAAGGTCACTTTGTAGGGGTCTGGCAGTGCTTCTTCAGTTCAAAGAAGCAGATAACTGCTGCTGGATTGTTGTCGTCCTTCTGCCCCATTCACATTTCTTGTGTACTGGTGTGTCTCCTGGTATCTCCTTCATGCTCTTGACACTGTGCTGGAGGATACAACAGAACCTTTTTTCCCCACAATGTGCATTGATGTACCATCTTGAATGAGCTCCACTACCCAGGCAACTTCTGTGGGTTGTAAACACTGCGCCATCATACCTTGAGTGGTGGGAGCACTGCCAAATTGGAAAAGTGACAAAAAATTGACAGAGAAGATGAGGACAGAGAAATGGTCTGTAGTCACCCCCTGCAAAACCATTCCTTTATAAGGCTGCCATGCTAATTGCCTCTCATTTCCACCTGTTGTCTGTTCCATTTGAACAACAGCAGGTGAAATTGATTCATACGGAGTGTTGTTTCAAAACTGAGTGCGCTGCGATCCCAGAAGTATGATTGACTTGGAGTTACCCTTGATTGATGAAGGTGAAGTCTGTTGGGCTTTTTACACCCGAGCCATAGTGGCTCATCAGGCCGGTGCTTATCCCCAGTTTCTATAGCATGAAGTGACCAGGAGTTCAACTCCTCCTGGATGGGACGTGAGTCCATCTCAGGTTACCTTCCCAGTATATTTTACTGGTACCCATTTATACTGCTGGGTGAACAGAGGCACACATGTAGTTGAGACCATGCCCAGGGGTCTAAGCACAGTGGGGGGGGGGGGGGGGGGTGTGTCTAACTGGGATTTGAACACACAACCTCCTGATCATGAGCACAGCACCCTAACCATTACGCCACCGGCTCCCTTGATTGATTAAGTGTTACCTTTATTTTTTTTGATTAGTGTACATTTATCAATCCTTTGTCCATCAATCCACCTTTCATCCATATATTCATCAGTTCTTCCATGATTGGTCTCTTCCTCCATTTTCACATCTGTCCATCAATCCACCCATCCACCTTCTGTCCAACAATTTATTTCATTCATTCATTTTCTGAACCCCTTAATCCTAATTTGGATTGTAGGACGGCTGGTGCAAGGCAGTATACACCCTGGACAGCTCGCCAGGCCATCATAGGTGGCCATCACTATCCATCTATCTATCCACTCATAAATTCTTAATTTACATTTATCAGTCTTTACCTCTATCTATCTATTTCTTTTATCCATGTATTCATCAGCCCTTCGATGATTAAACATTCCTTCTATAGTCTATCCTCCCATATCCTTTCAAATTATTCTTCTGTCCGATCCCTTCACCAGGCTCTATTCCATTACCATTCATATTTCCTGTCTCTAATATAATAAGATAATAAAAGTCTGAATTGGGATATTAATGGGGCTTTATATATTTCAGGAGGATGTGGTGGAACTGAACAGAAGGCTTTCCATGACTGACAGTCTGCTACGAAAGTCTGAACTCACCAGGAAACATCTGGAAATATCAAACAAAAAGCTGCTGGGCTTTGCTTGTGTACGCAAAAAAATGTTGATAATGTTTTACACCAAACAGTAATGGCGAATAATGGACAAAAAGTTATTTTAAAGGTGCAGTTTGTAAAATATATCAGCTCTGCGCTTTATACAGAGGAAATCATTCATCACGACTTTCATTTCAACTCGTAATCATTAACAAACAGCTCCCTTATTATATTTTAATTACCTTTATGAATCCCTTTTATGTTTGAACAGAATGTTCATAAGGTCCTCACCAGTGTGGATGTATGTCCAGTAGAGAACAGGTGGGTGATTAAAAAATTAGTTAAAATGAATAAAATCTGCAAATTAATCTGAAGCCCCACTCCTCACTTCAGGCCATCCCTGGGAACGGAGAGTCCGGTCATCTCAGACTTTACCCATCAGCTCATCGCTGAAGCCAAAGAGCTCATGGAGAGGGTGTGCACCCTTTATGCAGATGATCACAGTAGGTAACACATACACTCTCACACATACAACCAAAGGGTTACTTTTAATAAATTCTATATACAAATCGGAATCCAAAAAAGTTGGGACACTATACAAATTGTGAATAAAAATGAACATTGGGGGAAGTGGTGCTCCTCTATCCATCTTCGCTTCTGAGAGACACTGCCACTCTGAGAAGCTCTTTCATGTTGCTCAGTCATGTTGCTAGTGGACCTCAGGTGGGACTGCATCAAGGATCAGGTCTGAGCCCCTTCTTGTTTGCTACGGTGATGGACAAGCTGACAGACGAGGTTAGACAAGAATCTCCATGGACTATGATGTTTGCAGATGACATTGTGAACAGAGCAGAGAACAAGTGCAGGAAAATCTAGAGAGGTGGAGGTATGTCCTGGAAAGGAGGGGAATGAAGGTTAGCCTCAGTAAGACAGAATACATGTGTGTGAACGACAAGGACCCAAGAGGAACGGTGAGGTTACAGGGGGCAGAGATAAAGAAGGTGGAGGATTTTAAGTACTTAGGCTCAACAATCCAGAGCAATGATGAGAGTGGAAAAGAGGGGAAGAAGTGTGTGCAGGCTGGTTGGAATGGTTGTAGAAAAGTGTCCGGTGTGATGTGTGATAGGAAGGTATCGGCAAGAATGACTGGAAACGTGTACAAGACGGTGATGAGGCCAGCGATGTTGTATGGTTTAGAAACAGTGGCCCTGGGGAAAAGACAGGAGGCAGAGCTGGAGGTAACAGAGATGAAAATGTTGAGGTTCTCTTTGGGAGTAATGAGGATGGATAGGATCAGGAATGAGTCCATCAGAGGGACAGCACATGTAAAATGTTTTGGAGACAAAGTCAGAGAGGCTAGATTGAGATGGTTTGGACATGTACAGAGGAGGGATAGTGAGTATATTGGTAGTAGGATGCTGAGGCTGGAACTACCAGGCAGAAGACCCAGAGGAAGACCAAAGAGAAGATTTATGGATGTGGTGAAGGAGAACATGAGGTAGTTGGTATAAGAGAAGAAGATGCAGACAGATGATTCGCTGTGGCGACCCCTGAAGGGAACAGCTGAAAGGAAAAGAAGTGGACGTGCTAACTGTTTCACCATTGTGCTGAACCTTTGAATAATTAAAGAAAATTAAAGAATTTAAACACTCGTCACCTTCTAGTTAAAAAACAGAAATTGACAAAAATTTTAGTATC
Source organism: Plotosus lineatus (assembly GCA_024760905.1). Classification (NCBI taxonomy): domain Eukaryota; kingdom Metazoa; phylum Chordata; class Actinopteri; order Siluriformes; family Plotosidae; genus Plotosus; species Plotosus lineatus. The sequence goes on along the minus strand of CM045738.1, from coordinate 9,575,140 downwards.
AGTCATCTTAATAAGATATTTTGCCCAAATATGCAAAGCATCTGCTTTTGTTCTTCTTTTACGTGTATAAGTTTGTAATTGTATAATAATGAAGCAGAGTTTTTAATCTTTTAATCTGTCCAGCATCACCACAGATCACAGAGGAATTCATCACTGGTCCACAGTTCGAGTGCGCAGTGGAGTAAGTTCAGTAATATACAGTATAGTGTATGCTGAGTCTGAGTTTTCATGTCAGGGACAGAACATCAGCGAGCAGCCAGTTGCCGTGGGAGCTTCTTTGTTCTGACTGCTAAACGCTTAGCTCGCTAGCAAACAGCACTCGTTTGCAGTTATTTTTGATCAGCAGTTTATTATAGTGTTAGATCATTTGGAGTATGGCTCATGGCTTGTTTTTTATGCTTTTAAAACATAATAGTTCAAATTTTATTTTGCCAGCTTGTAGAAAAGTCTTGTACTCTGTCAGGCGAAGTGTAAAACAAGCTCCTTTTGGCTCATGACACTGTCAGACGAGTCAGAATATAATCTGCTGATGTGCAGAGCTTTCGGTCCGCAGATCGGCTCGGACTGAAGCTTTAAACCCCACCGTGATAGGCTTATTCATGAAATGCATAAAATGTCAGCAAATAGGATTATAATAAGCATTTCTCATTGCTCACAAATCAGAAAGTACAGTAGAGAATATATTTCTAAATTCCAACCTTTATATCAAATTGCTGAGTGTGCAGATTTTCATAGGGCCATGTCCCATTTCTTAGCCATGCAGCACATTTTTGGGGAATATCAGTCATTATAGTCTGTTTTATTTTACAGCATATTTTCTGTTTTAAAAATCCCCTATCCACGATGAGCCATAGCCTAATGGTTAGAGAATCGGCTTTGGGACAGAAGGTTCGCCGGTTTGAGAATCGAACCGGCAGGAAAAATGTGTGGAGGTCGGGGGAGTGAGCAGCATCTTCCCTTCCTCCATATTAATGTCTAAAGTGCCGTTGAGCAAGGCACCTAACCCCCAACTACTCTCCGGGCACTCACAATGTGTGTGCTCACTTTGGATGGGTTAAACGCAGAGGAAATAATTGCCCTGATGGGCAAATTCAGTGTATTAAAAAAGCTTTAAAAAATGGTTGTTTCCTTTTCTCACAGAATGAATCATCAGCACCAGGCATCAGTCCCTGGACATCAGGTTAAAGAGACTCGACATGTCTAAAAGTGCTCCAAGAGTCCAACGCGGAGCAGCAGAGCACATCAGTGTGAGAGGAAAATAAAGAATAATCCGCATATACAGTACTTGAAATTCAGTTCAGTTCGAAAGTGTGTATTACTTTTTATTGGGCGTCTATGAAGGGACTTCTTGTCCAACCAACACGTGGATTATCAGCGTATGTATTAGTTTCTGAAAAGTGTGATAATATTTAAGAGGTGTTGCACTGTGAGGTGCGACTGTAAGCAGAAGCAGGAGTGTTTTATGTACGTGTGTATTTAGCAATTTCTTATCATGATGTTCCACAGCCCGGTGATGCAGCATCAGCTACAGTTTAAGATTGAGAGATGTGACTGGCAGTTTTTTTTTTTTTTAATTCAGTTGCCCGTAACTTCTTTAATGTTATTGATGGAGTATTAATACTGAAGGATATAGTACACTTTGCTTGTATCATGTTAATTAAAAAAAAAAAAAAATCAAATAATGTCCATTAATAGAATTATAATGTAAAGTGTTGCCTGAATTTGTTTTCTAACCTGTACTTCATCAACAAAAATATGACCACAAGTATTACAAACTTCTAGAATTTACAGCAGAGCTCAAACTCCACAACATGCATGATCCAGACTGCCATCGAACATAGTACTGTATCACAGTCATTCGGGTTCACGTGTGCTGTGTACAGGGTGTCTGCATGAACGTTATTAGTTATTACAGATTGTACTGTACTTGCTTTAAAAATGCTAACATGGAATCACACAATGTTTCTAGACTGGCTGAAATGTATTTTTGTGGATTTTTTAATAAAGGAAGTAGAAGACTATGAAGTTTGTGTCTTGAAGATAGTTTGCTGAATGTTTCGCGCATGAAGCAGGATGAGGCTAAAGGCTCCTAAATCTTCAGATTTGACTTTGTACTGAATCCCTTCCAAGTAACTGACAGCAAGTAGGGGAAAAGTTCTAATCCCATCTTTTCTCTTTAATTTCTTATTTAAATTTCCTGGAGGAAAACTTACCTTAACCTCCAGACTTTTGCACTTAATTCTTCTTTGCAATTAGAAACACCCAAACAGCATCAGTTATTTTCCTCAGATTTTTACATCATCTGTCGTGGGTACAGAATATTAGTCCGCCGTATTCTCTTTCATTTAAAAAGAAACGGCATAATAAGGGATGTTGTTCCCACATACTGTTTTTTATTTACAAAATGAGGACCTTGACAGAAACGGATATCCCTTTAAACAAAGGAAAACATTCATAACTGAGTTATAACAAGTTTCATTAACAAAAAATAAAGACATTTTCTAATCACTCGTCCCATCCTTTTTTTTTTATAAACTAAATTAAATGAAGCCAGAATCATTATTCAAATAATATAAACTATCCTTATTGAATCTGACTCTGCTGATATTTTAAAAAAAATAGTCCTAAATGTAAAATAAATAACGTTTAAAAAAAAAAAAAAAAAAAAAGCCCCCAAATATTACAATAATCTTCCTTTCGGCTGTTCTCTTTTTTCTGAGCGCTCACCACAGCGAATCACGACGTTTGATTTCGCGTAGGATTTTGATGATCGAAAATTACAACGGTTCTAATTTGACTCAGATGTAAGATTTAAGTTTTATTAACTAACAGTTCAGCAACACAACAGACATGATACAAAGATCTTTGTGTATTTTCTTACCTTATTAAAATATGTTAAAAAACAAAACAAAACAAAAAAAACCAGAAGCACAAAGACACGGATAGAGCGACACGTAAACCTTTCATCTTAGCCGAGTAGCACGAGCGGTGAGGATCGTTAACATTCATACGCATTATCTTAAAAAACATTTGTCATCACATCAGATTAGCTCATGTGATTATTAACATCGAATGGTGAACACGAGGAACATTAATTCTGACTGAGCTGACCGGCGCCAACACTGTAAAGATCATTACCACTCAGGATCGGGTGTTACTGAGCTAGCCTTCACTAACCCTGAAGATTATGGAAATGTACGGATTTGAAACATTTCTCTCAGAAATCCTGTCAGAAGCGGTCCTGATTCCCACTGAAACAGCATTAGCTCTTTAGATATTAAAACCAAACATGGCACGCAGGTGAATGTTACTGATGCAAACATGCTAGGTGAGCTACGCAAAGCTACATGAGAATCACTTATAATTCAGGTTATTGCTAACAATTGCGTCTAACTTGAGAATTCCTGTCAGGTTAGCTTCTGCTAGCAATCTGGCTAATTATTATGAATACAGTAATTCTATATTAAATGTTAATGAAAACGTCCAACCAAAACTATTTTCAGATTAGCCGTCTGAACATTTCAGGAAGGCAGTGGTGGCCCTGGTGTTAAAAGGTGCCGGCTCACTGATCCTAAGGCAGGCCGGTGCTTATCCCCAGTTTCTATAGCGTGAAGCGACCAGGAGTTCAGCTCCTCCTGGATGGGACGCGAGTCCATCTCAGGTTACCTTCCCAGTATATTTTACTGGTACCCATTTATATTTCTGGGTGAACAGAAGCACACTTGTGGTTAAGACCTTGCCCAGGGGTCTTAGCACAATGGGGGTCTAACTGGGATACGAACACACAACCTCCCGATCATGAGCCCAGCACCCTAACCACGACACCACCGGCCTCACTACAAACAATTAAGGCCAAGGACAATGAACACCGCAAACTGTGAAAGTTAAAAATCCTCTCAGCGATCCAGTCAGTAAAGCTAACTTGAGTTAGCATTGAAAACTATAAATATTTAAACACATTTTACCTCAGGCGCTAAAACAAAATTTGCACCTTTTTAAATATTAAAGCTTCTCATTTACATTGTTTAGAAAGTTATAATAAAAATGTACAGAAATTTCTCCATCGTCTTAAAGTATGTGAATGCGACAACTGTGATTCCCTTCGTTGGAGTCTGAAGGAAGAAGTTCAGAAGACTGTGTGAGTCTGTATGTGTGTGTGAGCGTGCACAGGAGGGGAAGAGAGAGAGAGAGAGAGAGAGAGAGAGAGAGAGAGAGAGAGAGAGAGAGAGTGAGTGAGTGAGTGTCTGTGTGTATTTCAGAAGGGCCTTTGCAGGAAGGCAATAGGAGGAGAACCCACACTACTGGGGCTGCAGAGGTGTGACTCGTATGACCCCACCACAACCTCACCCTGAGGAGTTTCACCATGCAGGAAGTCATCCTCTTCTGGAGAATTCTGGCAAAGAAAAATGGTTCAATAAGAAAAAAATGTCTTGATGGTAATTCACATTTCACTACAATCGAATAAAAAGCCTGCAAGAAAAGGCAGAGGCAGCACAGTGGTAAGCATGTCTGACTCACAGCAAGAAGGTTCTGTGTTTGAGTCCCTGACCGGGGTGTTTCTGTGTAGAGTGTGCATGTTCTCCCTGCGTTTGCATGGGTTTCTTCCAGGTATTCTGGTTTCCTCCCACAGTCCAAAGACACGCACATTCGGCTAACTGGCTGCTCCAAATTGCCCCTAGGTCAGTGCTTCTCAATTATTTTCTGTGGCGCCCCCTCTAGGAAGAAAAATCATTTGACGCCCCCCACCGCCCCACGAGTGACTATAAATAGTATTATTTATCTATAAAATTGTTATTAGTACACCTCTACATTATATTGTATCTTTATTAACATTAAAAACAAAGAAAGAAATATAGTTCAACTTACAATAAAGAAAAACTTCATTAACATTGTTTTTTAATTTGTAATCGAAAAGATTTAAAGTGCACCAATGTGCCTGAAATTAAAAAAAAAAATCCTTATTTAAACTCATTCAACTTATTTATGTCTTAATATCACTCCATCTTTCTCTTTGCTCCTGTTAGAAATTTTTCCCGTGTTGTCTCTGGGTTGTGTCAGGAAGGGCATCTGACGTAAAAACCTATGCCAAATCAAATCATCGAATCATTCCCTGTAGCGACCCCTGATCAAGGGGAAAACGCCGAAAGGAAATCTCATTTCTTGAGGGGTTGTTGACGGCACTTTATATCGTTTGCTCGTGCGAAAAACCGCTACAACATAGCGTGACAATGAGAGCGCCCCTGCCAACTAATGGAGTGGAGGTGCAATTACACTTAATTCTCGTACACTATTCCAGAAAAGCATGTTCTCCAGGGTCATACACGCTCCCCTTGGCATCACAGGGCGCTATCTGAGAAGCACTACCCTAGGTGAAAATGTGAGTGAAAATGGATGTATGTGTGCTTGCCCTGCAATAGTCTGCCAAGCAGGGTGTACCCCCGCCTTCACCCAGTGTCGGCTGAAACAGGCTCCAGCCTCTCAGCGACACTGACAGTATTAAGCGATTAAAATGTGTAAGTGAGATGAGAGAGTATAACACAGTACAAAATCGTTCTAACTTTTGAGACTTTTTTCAGAGTCGCCATGCAGTCATTCGGCTCCTCCCACACCTGATAGATCGATTCGAAATACAATTTAGATCTGAAAACAAAAACAACACAGAACTTAATCAATTACACAGACAAACAAACAAACAAACAAAATCACCCAAACCGCCTCCTAATATTCCAATGATTTTCTATATCAGAATTTATTTGCTTCAGAATCAATTACTACAATTCTCTTATAATAAATAATTATTAAAACTGAATTCTGACTTATTATTGGTTCACTGCTTAGCACACACCTCTTCAGTAGGTACGGGTCAAAGGGGAAAAAGGTGTCCAATGGATTGGCATTAGTGGAGAGAGAGTCTCCACCCACAGAACTCCTCACTACAGGCAACATGTTGCGGTTGTTTCGTTCGATGATCGTGTAGCAGAACACCAGCTGATATTTCCTGCACAAAGTGGATGATCCCACAGTGGGCTAATGGATCATACTACATACTGCACCGTGTGGCATGGAACTTAAAACCTAACATTATTAAATATTACATGCTATATTTTAACAGGACATTTAATTTTAATAAAGTAAAAATAATGCAGCAATTTGCATATGCTTACTAGATCTAAAGTATGTGCGCACGCATTTGTGTGTGTGTTAGTGTGTATAAAAACATGCATGACCTGTGCAGGTGCTTTACCTCATAATGGCAGCGAACATGTTGGTGACGGCTGTCAAACACACTTTTAATGGGTTCAGCTGAGACATAATGATCCGCTCGAGATTTAAATTTTGTAAATACGCCAAGCCTACACACACACACATACACACACACACACACACACACATACATACACACACACACACACACACACACACACACACACACACACACACACACACAATTTCAAATCCAAAAATCAGCTAGAAGGTCCTGGCTGTTATAAATTGACCCCTAGTTAGAGTCTGAGAGCTATACGTGTGTTGCCCTGCGTTGGTCTGGGGTTCAGGATATGTAAAATGATGGATATCATAATGTACCACCGTCACTGGAGAAGGCGGCATAATCATCAACAAGCTGTAATATGGAAATATAAATCATTAAAATCTAATTTTTGTTTATTTTCTTGTGTAATATAGCAAAACTCTCAACAAAGACAAAGCTGCGGTGCTAGGAATACAGTGGTACCTCACCTTACGAAATTAATCCGTTCCAGAAGTGGTTTCGCAACCTGATTTTTTTGTAAGTTGAGCAACATTTTACATATAAAAGGCCTGCTTCGTTCCAAGGCCCCCAATACTACCCCCTAAACCCTTTAAAAATTATAAAAGTATACCTTTTAAGGCCTCCTCCTGCTTCAATATCGTACCGACGGTAGACGGGTTTCAGCCATATTCCTTTGCGATATCACTCAACCGCATGCCACGAGCCCGCTTCTTCTTTTCACTCGCACCGGGAATCACTTTCACCGGAAATCACACGCGCGCATGTGCGTGCATGTGTGTGTGTGTGTGTGTGTGTGTGTGTGTGTTGACCATGTCTTCTTAGCAGTTATAATCTTACAAATGTTTAAGCAAGGTTAAAAGCCTGAGCCAAAAAATAAAGTTTCAATGAGCACACTTGAAAAACTCACAAACCAACAGTAACTCCGTCCTTTACATGTGTTAGTACCCCATGACGAACAATGGGTTGAAGGCACACGAAAAGCAACATGGGTATTATGGAGATGCAACTCGTGAATTGTTTGAATTTTTGAGATGGCGCGTTTCGTAACGTGAATTTTTTTCGTATCCAGAGACAGAAATTTTAGGTAAATGCGTTTCGTAACTTGGATTTTTCATTTGTTGGGTCTTTTGTAAGGTGAGGTACCACTGTATACTCAACACCCTCTAACCAATCAGAACCAAGCTTTCAGCAGCACTCTGGTATAAAATAGATGAATAATCAGATGATGTGATGGAAGCAGACTGTTTAAATGATTGATCTCAACATGATGGCACTGAGTAACCTGGAACATCATCAGTGACGATAAATTTTTAAAAAATGAGGATGAAGTTGTGACATACCTTTTTTCATGTTGCCCTCCAGGATGGCTTTATGTCTGAAGATGAGTGTGTAAAACACGGCCTGGCAGGCGGCGTAGAACGGCCCGTGCAGAGAAACATCACAGAACGCTTTAGAACCTGAATCTTGGTTGTCGATATAGAGGTGAAGCCAAGGAACCAGCAGGTCCAGACATGCCCTGACCGTCCTGGTATCAGATATGACACACCCACATTTTCATCAATATTCACTTAGAGCTGCTTTAATTTTAAGCAGAGAAGCTTTATGTAGGAGTGGATGATAATCTGGGTGTGTCTGAATGCATAAATAAAAATCCGGTGTGTCTGTGACATTATATTAAAATGAATGCTCTAAGTGGGCGTGTCTGAGACCATACAAGGAAGCTGGGATTACTGTACACAGCATGAGGTCATTTGTAGACTGAGGAATGAAAGATGGATACGTACACTACAGGAAGGAACTTGGCTCTGGAGAGGAAGCTGCCCATGTAGGCGGCAGCAGCCTGGCGAAGGACAGCAGGCTGAGATGGGCTCTGTAGCACCTTCCACAGGTGATCTAGGAAGGCTTCAGCTAAACCCTGACCACAAAATACATAAACATTGAGAGCACAGGTTACATAATTAAAAAAAAAAAAAATGTACATGTGTGTGTGTGTGTGTGTGTGTGTGTGTGTGTGTGTGTGTGTGGCAAACATGGACCATTTACCAGGCGGAAACTGCACAGGTAAAACATGTAGAACTGCACATGACTGGAAGCGTGTGTGGGCAGCACCAGCTTATCGAAAACGCATATCAGATCTCTGTACAGAGTTTTGACTTTCTCCACATCCAACACACCTGTACAGGAAAGATCAGGCGACTTTCACAGTCATACTGGGCTTTCATTACTGATGAAATAAAAATAAATCAATTACACCTAACTGTATGTTAATCAACATCCCATAATAATCAGCTCTTACCGTTTACATGGCTCACATCTTTAATGAAGGTCAGCAGCATTAACATCAGCGTGTCCATCTTCTCAACTACAGAGTGAACCATTAGCGGACCACTGGCAGGTAAAGAGCTCACATCCTCATCCTTAGAGAGAGAGAGAGAGAGAGAGAGAATATAAAGTGAATGGCATGGGCACTTATAGATAGCGTTAATGTTGAAAAACAGGAAAGCAGAGAATGAGAAATAAACAAACCCATCAACAGAAAAAAAAAAAAAGATTCAGTAAAAAATACAGGTGAGAAAAGGATGCCAAAAGATTTTTTTGAGTGAAAAAGTACACAGCGCCCCCTGCTGAGCCTACAGTATACCACACCTAAAAAATTGATCATCACACCTTAAAGAATTTTTATCAATTCTTGGTTTTAGACGTTTATCTGGAACATCTCCAAAATAAGTGAAGTCTTCTTCATCAAAAGCTTAACCTCAAAACAATCCGTCAGAGGACACAAATCATCAAACTGAATCTTCTTCTTTTCCTTTCGGCTGTTCCCTTGAGGGGTCGTCACAGCAAATCATCTGCCTCCAACTCACCCTGTCCTCTGCATCTTCTTCTCTTATACCAACTACCTTCATGTCCTCCTTCACCACATCCGTAGATCTTCTCTTTGGTCTTCCACTAGGCCTTCTGCCTGGGAGTTACAACCTTTGCATCCTACTATACCATCCGATATACTCACTATCCCTCCTCTGTACATGTCCAAACCATCTCAATCTAGCCTCTCTGACTTTGTCTCCAAAACTTCTTACACGTGCTGTCCCTCTGATGTACTCATTCCTGATCCTATCCATCCTCGTTACTCCCAAAGAGAACCTCAACATTTTCATCCGTGCTACCTCCAGCTCTGCCTCCTGTCTTTTCCCCAGGGCTACTGCCTCTAAACCATACAACATTGCTGGCCTCAACACCGTCTTGTACACTTTTCCTTTCATTCTTGCTGACACCCTCCCATCACACACCACAGCGGACACTTTTCTCCAACCATTCCAACCTGCCTGCACACACGATTCATCAAACTGAATAAATAATAAACCACAGCGCCCCCTCCCGGGATTGCTGCAACACCACACTTCCAAACGATCTTAAAACGTTAAAGAATACTTTAAAAATTCCTGTAACCAGAATATAATCCTGATCATTTAAAAATTAAACGAGGTGTAACTTGTGCTGTACTCCATCCCTCTAAAAAAGTTGTCCAAATCTATTTATAATTTTTTGTGTAAGGTCACTAAGGTCAAGAATAGAGGACATGACAAAAAAGAAGAGGACATGACAAAAAAGAGGACATGAAGGTCGTTGGACTAAGAGTAGAAGATGCAGAGGACAGGGTGAGATGGAGGCGGATGGTTTGCTGTGGTGACCCCTGAAGGGAAAAGCCGAAAGGAAAAGAAGAAAGAAGACGACTAATAAGGAAATAAAAAACAAACAAATAAACATTGACAAAAAAAGAACTTGGAAGAGATTAAAAAATACATATGAAAAACTATAAAACAGAATTTAAATTTTAACCAGCAAGTCAATTATAATCTTGTCTTACAAAAAATTTAAAACACGAAGAAATACTATTAAAGTTAAAGGAAGTGTGTGTAAACATTAACACTTCAAAGGAAAAACAACATCAACATTTAAAAATACTCAAAAAAAAAAAAAAAAAAAAAAAGAGTAGAAGAAACAAAAAAAAAACAACAAGCTTGTTCTTTATTACTTGTTTACTATTGTTCTGTGGGTTTTTGCATAAATCCCTTTGATAGAAGCTCACCATGTTGAACAGGAACTCGTCCTGAGTCCCTGCCCAATGATTCTCCGCAATGTCCTCGATCTCACTGCGGGGGGCGCTCACCTACCACGCCCCAAACACCCCAAACACAGAGATTAGTTCTGTAAAGCAGGTTTCATCCTTCATACAGAAATTCTGTCATTTCTACTAAAAGTATTAGAACATTAGGGCCTTACGTCCAGAGCAAGCATCTTGCTGATGATGAGCTCCAATACGTCTCGTCTCAGAGGTGGAATATAGACTGTGATCCGCAGCAAGTTGTGAACGTAACATTCCTGTAAAAATACACATTTTATATGTTTTATTATTGCCAGAAGGAAGACCTTGGAGGCGGTACAGTGGCGCAATGGTCAGTACGTTCGCCTCACAGCAAGAATGTCCAAGATTCGATTCCCGGGCTCGGGGTGTTTCTGTGTAGAGTTTGTATGTTCTCAACGTGCTTGCTTCGGTTTCATCCGAGTACTCCGGTTTTCTTCTATGGTCCAAAAATATACACAGGAGACTGACTGATGGTTCCAAATCACCCATAGGTGTGAGAATGAATGGTTTTATGTGCGTTGGCCCTGTGATGGTCTGGTGAGCTGTCCAGGGTGTATCCCACCCTCGCCCAGAGTTGGCTGAGAAGGGCGCCAGCCTCCCTGCAACCCTAATTAGGATTAAGCGGCTAAGAAAATGAATGAAGGAAGGAAGGAAGGAGGGTTTAAATGATGGGGGTCGCAGCCTAGGGTAAATATATATAAATAGGGCAGTGGTGGTCTCGTGGTATAGGGCGCTGGATCGCTGATCCAAAGGTTGTGGGTTCGAGTCCCACTCTCCACAAGGTTGTCACTGAGTCCCACTCTCCACAAGGTTGTCACTGTCCCCCCCAGTGCAGCTAACTGGGTTATCAAAGGCGGGCCATGTCTCTCATTGTCTATGGTGTGAGGCGTGTAAAAGAACCATTGCTGACTTTCGTAAAGAGTAGCTGCAAAGTCATCAGCGTGTTTCTGTACCTTGCTAAAAAGGGTTGTGACAGGAAGGGCACCCGACGTAAAAACCTCTGCCAAATCAAAACGTGCGAATCAGATGATTCACTGTGGCGACTCCCGAGTAAAAGGGAAAAAGCCGAAAGGAAGACAGACATATATAAATATTATATATACAAACAAACAAACAAAAATGAATAGTGAATAGAATATATATTTTTAAAAAGTACAAACGTGAGAAAATAAAAGTCAAAACTAAAGAGTTAAACATATAGTAATGTGATTTTAGATAACTTTAAGATTAATATAAATTCAAATAGGCCATAAACGTAAAGAAAATACTGATAAGAATCAACAAGCAAAGCTCAAACAAAGTCAAACTCTGAAAACTGAAATGACGGTCGAACACAAAATAAACCCAAATCATGTTTAACTCAAATTTTGGTTGAATTCAAGTTGAAATCAAATAAATTTTAAACTCAAACATGGGTCTAACTCAAACAAAAACCAGCTCATGTTAACTCAAAGAGAAGAATAACTCAAATTAATTCCAAATCACTTTTAACTCAGATTTTGGGGTAACGTAAATTAAACTAAAACTCAAACGTAGCCTTAATTTCAAACTCAAATTAAATTGAAAGGTAGGCTTTACTCAAACTACAATCAATCAATGTCAACTTAACTGATTCAACTTTTCTTCAAAACTAAATTCAAATTCTCACAGGCTAAATGGAGAATAAACTCAAACTAAGCTTCCTCGTCTCTTATAAACGTCTGTCAATAACTGAACCCCGATGAAAAAGTAACAGGAGCTAGTGCTGCCTCTGTAGAAGATAAGAACCAGAACGTACCAGAGTTCTGGAGGATTTCTGTACAAAAGGGAAACTGTCGATGATTATTGGCATCAGGAACCGGCTGGTACTGGAGACGAAAAACAAACAAACAAACTATGTAAGATATTAATGACCATAAATTAAATAAATAACCTTCCATTAGGCTCCATGTCTGGAGTAATTCTGATGTTCTGTACGTCACTTGAATAATAAGAGGAAATGTTCTCCCATCTGTTCACTGTAACTTACGATGGAACGTATCTGGTGATCATCTCCAGGGCTTGGTGACAGCGATCAAATATCCTGGGTAGGTCTGAATAAACACAAAGAAAATGAGTGAAAATTAAAGAGGGAGAGACGTAGGGCAGCTATATATATATATATATATATATATATATATACACATACATATGTGTGTGTGTGTGGATCTGCGTATGTATGATGTTAGTTCGCATTATATGTACAGTGGTATGAAAAAGTATCTGAACCTTTTGGAATTTCTCACATTTTGGCATAAAATCACCATCAAATGTGATCTGATCTTTGTCAAAACCTCACAGATGAAGAAACAGTGTCTGTGTATGTTAATGAGGATAGCATGCAAACAATGACAGAAGGGAGAGGAATAAGTAACTGAACTATCACATTTAATATTTTGTGGCCCCCCCTTTGGCAGCAATAACTTCAGCCAGACGCTTCCTGTACCTGCAGATCAGTCTGGCACATCAATCACGACGAATCTTGGCCCATTCTTCTTTACAAAACTGTTGTAGTTCAGTCAGATTCCTGGGATGTCTGGTATGAATCGCTGTCTTGAGGTCATGCCACAGCATCTCAATGGGGTTCAAGTCTGACTCCAGAACGTGTATTTTGTTCTTTGAAACCATTCTGAAGTTGATTTACTTCTGTGTTTTGGATCATTGTCTTGTTGCAGCATCCATCCTCTTTTTAGCTTCAACTGTCTGACAGACAGCCTCAGGTTTTCCTGTAAAACATCCTGATAAACTTTTGAATTCATTTTTCCATTAATGATTGCAAGTTGTCCAGGCCCCGAAGCAGCAAAACAGCCCCAAACCATGATGCACCCTCCACCATGCTTCACGGTGGGGATGAGGTGTTGATGTTGGTGAGCTGTTCCATTTTTCCTCCACACATGACGTTGTATGTTTCTCCCAAACAATTCAACTTTGGTTTCATCAGTCCACAAAATATTTTGCCAAAACTTCTGTGGAGTGTCCAAGTGCCTTTTTGCGAACATTAAACGAGCAACAATGTTTTTTTTAGACAGCAGTGGCTTCCTCCTTGGAGTCCTCCCATGAACACCATTCTTGGCCATTGTTACATATAGTTGATGTGTGCACAGAGATATTGGACTGCGCCCGTGATTTCTGTAAGTCTTTAGCAGACACTCTAGGTTTTTTTTACCACTCTGAGTATTCTGCGCTGAACTCTTGGCATCATCTTTGGTGGACGGCCACTCCTTGGAGAGAAGCAACAGTGCCAAACTCTCTCCATTTGTAAACAACTTCTCTGACTGTCGATTGATGAACATCCAGACTTTTAGTGATGGTTTTGTATCCTTTCCCAGCTTTATAAAAATCAACAATTCTTGATCGCAGGTCTTCAGACAGCTCTTTTGAGCGAGCCATGGTGCACATCAAACAATGCTTCTCATCAAGACAATTCTTACCAGGTGTGTGTTTTATAGTGGGCAGGGCAGCTTTAAGCCACTCATCAGTGATTGGGCACACACCTGACTTAAATTGTTTGGTAAAAATTGGTTTCAAGTGCTCTTTAAGTCTCCTTAAGCAGAGGGTTCAGTTACTTATTCCTCCCCCTTCTGTCATTGTTTGCATGCTATCCTCATTAAAATATGAAAACCTATAAATGTTTGGGTGGTTTTAGTTAAAGCAGACACTGATTTTTCATTTGTGTGATTGTGACAAAGATCAGATCACATTTGATAGTGATTTTATGCAGAAATGTGAGAAATTCTACAAGGTTCCGATACTTTTTCATACCACTGTATATGTGTGTCTATTAAATGTATGTTTGTGTTGTATGTACATATGTGAGCCACTCCACCGAAAGTAGACTTTTGGGTCCAAAAATGAAAAATTACATTTTTACACAGTCAGATAGAGGAGGCCCAAAGCTGCAAAATGCAGCAAAAAAGTTTGTCAATACCTTGAAAAATGAGCAAGCCATTTTCCAACTAAAAATTTCAAAAGATGTTTTAGAGAAAAATGAGCACAAAGATTGCACTTCTTCCAACATCATGAGTCCTTGGCAACCGAACATTTTTATGCACCTCAGCCATATAAACTTTTAGAAAACATGTCTAGGAAGAGTTTTAGGATGAGATGATAAGAGAAATCATCCTCATTTTAATCTGACACGCCCTTTTTAAACCCATCAGTCACCGTTGTAACCCCCCAAAAATTAACAAAACTTGACTTTTGTTTTTCATTTCTGTTTATTCCAATAAGATCAGTGTGCATCTTTTCGACCATTATATAAAGGTTCAAATGCCTTCAAATGATACTGATTGGTGGAAAAAAACACTGTCAGGTTCAAACAATCACACTGAAATTAAGAAAACTATATATAAGAAAACTCTCTGATCTCTTTATACAAGTAAGCTTCATCAACTCTGTGCTCAGCATCATCATCTTCATCTATATCCTGTTCAGCAGAAAGGATCACATCTCATCCCAAACACAACAAACTGACTTATGCACACTTTTATTAACAGATGCCTCTTCTTCATTGTCTGTCTGTCTTCCTTTCAGCTTTTTCCCTTTTACTCGGGAGTCGCCACAGCAAATCATCTGATTCGCACATTTGATTTGGCATAGGTTTTTACGTCAGATGCCCTTCCTGTCACAACCCTTTTTTTTTTTTAGCAAGGGACAGAAACATGCTGAGGGCTTTGCAGCCTACTCTTTACGAAAGTCAGCAATGGTTCTTTTACATGCCTCTCACCACAGACAGTGAGAGACATGGCCCGCCTTTGATAACCCAGTTAGCCGCACTGGGGAGGACAGTGACAACCTTGTGGAGAGTGGGACTCGAACCCCCAACCTTTGGATCAGTGATCCAGCGCCCTATACCACTAGACCACCACTGCCCCTCAACATCAAAATCAAAATCTTCATCAATTATATTTATAATTGATATGTAAAAGGTATGAAACATTTAAGTATTTTTCAGGTCTTGACCAATTTTCGTACAAAACTAAACAACCCACGATCCAGCATGTCCAGTCCAGACAAGATTACACACAAATCAAATGATCAAAAAAATCCCATAATCGAATTTTGCAGAGAAAATTACTCATCGGCGAAATAATCTTCAAGCATGCCAAGCATTCCGGCATCTTTAAAGCCCAATTCTCACGTCGAATTTAACATCTATTCCAATGCTGCTAGACATCACAGATGACATTTCACTCTCTACTTTTGGTGGAGCGCCTCACGTATGTGTGTATTATGTGTATGTTGTGCTCCAGGTGAATGATGATTGATAAAACAATGAAACCCTGAATGCACTCACTCTCATCATCATCATCGTCCGAATCGGAAATGTCCACGTTTCCCTCCTGAATTTTCACTCTTCCTGTAAGAGACCATGAAACTTCAGCACCATTGATTACATTCATCCCTCACGCTTTCAGAAACAGAAGAAAGAAACTCACTGGGTGTGAAATTGGAGACCAGCGTTTTGAGACACACCCTCAAATACACAGTCTGCGCCGAGATGAGGTTACTGAGGAACGTCAGGTACTCATCCACCACGGCGGGACTCCGCCTGAGCCACGGCAGCCTCTGACGGAAAATAACCATACATTCAAAGAAAGAACGAATGAAGTTGTTCAGTATAAAATCTGTGATTTTAATTTTTTTTTTATTTCAAGTAAAACTGCTGAATACTAAAAAGATTTTAATTAATGAATTATCTCTTAAAAATCTATATTCCTATATAAAATACTATATCAAAAAATTCTAAAAAAAAAAAAATTAAAATAGTGAAAAAACTGTACACCAGATAAAATAAAATTGTTGTAATATAAAATGAAATATAAAAAGTAAGACCACTCATTTTTTCTTTTCTGTTTGACGGAGCCGCAGAAGTGCAGGCAAAAGTGCCGCTAAAAAAAAATCATTTTTAACTTTTCAATTTATTATTTTTTTCCCCCGCCATTCTCTGTATTATAGGCCAATGTGAAAAAAATATCAAATCTTAATCAGACACAAAATCGTATCTTTAAATATTATGTATAATTTTATGTGTTCGCTGCACTTACATCATTTATATCCAAATTAATTCTTGCATCAGGTATCGTGAGTTGAGACTCCCAGCATGCTTTACGAGCGACTCTAATGACGTTCCTTAGTGACCTCCCAATATGGCGCTCCCGAGAACGAAGTCATGGAGTTCTCAGAGTCAAGTTGTGTGTTTGTTTGTTTTTTTGCACTATGCTTGTCTATGACCGGGCGACCCTACTACAGCTATGAGAGCGCACTTACATCTTTAAATGCAAATGAATTCTCGCATCAGGTATCGTGAGTCGAGACTCCCAGCATGCTTTGCGAGCGACTCTAATGAACAAATAATGCATTGTATTGAGACGTGTGTAATTTGCACACTATATTTGATGATATTCCCAGCACTTCTACAGCCATCAACCAGATATTATACATGAAAAATTTTAAGTCACGAAACCTTCCTGTGCTATTATTATCAACAAAATTACTTTTTTTCCCCCTTCAGCACTTTTTTCCCCAAAATTGTAAATAATAATATTTTAAATCTAGTGGCCTTATTTTTTTTCTGATTTCCTCCGACATCACTAAATTTGTGCTGAAAAATCCGTCAAACAGAAAATAAAAAATGAGTGGCCTAAGTTTACATAAACATAATATTTGGTTTAAAATAAATAAATAAATAAATAAAAAGATTTCATAATAAATGTAAAAAAAATACATCAAATAACTAATATAAAAAAACGATCTGTCCATCACTGGAGTGGAGGTCACTGAGGTAGTGAAAAAGCTCCCCAGGGGTCGAGCTCTGGGAGTGGATGATATCCACCCTGAATATCTCAGAGCTCTGGATGCTGTCTTGGTTGGCACGTCTCTGCAACATCGCATGATCATCGTGGGCTGTACCTCTGGATTGGCAAACCGGGGTGGTAGTCCTCCTTTTTAAAAAGGACAGGAGGGTGTGTTCCAATTATCATGGAATCACACTCCTCAGCCTACCCAGGAAAGTCGATGCAGGGGCACTGGAGAGGAGGATTCGACCGATAGTTCGGACTCAGGGCGAACAATGTGGTTTTCGTCCTGGCCGTGGCACTCTCAACCAACTATATACGCTCCACAGGATCTTGGAGGGACGATTGGGGTTTGCCCCATCCGTCCACATGTGTTTTGTGGATTTGAAGAAAGCTTTTTACCACGTTCATCGAGCTATCTTGTGGGGCATGATCCGGGAGTATGGCGTTCTGGACCCGTTGCTATGGGCCATTCGATTGTTGGATCACTGGAGCCAGAGTGTGGTCCGTATTGAGAATAGCAGGTCGAGTTCGTTTCTGGTGAAGGTTAGAGTCCGCCAAGTCTGTCCTTAGTCACCTATTCTGTTCATAATTTTTGTCAATTAGACAGAATTTCCAGGCACAGCCAGGCGTTGAGGGGTTCTGGTTTGGTGACCATCGGATCTCGAGTCTGCTTTTTGTGGATGACGTTGTCCTTTTGGCTTCAGCAAGCCGGGACCTCCAGCTCTCATTGGAGCGATTCACAGTTGAGTGCAAAGCAGCCGGGATGAAAATCAGCACCTACAAGTCCGAGCCATAGTTCTCAGTCAGACAAGGGTGGAAAGCAGCCTCCGGGTCGGGAATGAGGTCATGGAGGAGTTTAAGTATCTCGAGGTTTTGTTCACGAGTGAGGGAAGGATAGAGCGGGAGCTCGACAGACGAATTGCTGCAGCCTCTGCTGTAAAGAAAGGCCTGTACCGGTCCATCGTAGTGAAGAGGAAGCTGAGCCGCGAGGCAAAGCTCTCAATTTACCAGTCGATCTACGTTCCAACCCTCACCTATGGTCACGAGCATTGGGTAGTGACCGAAAGAATGAGATCGCGGATACAAGCGGCTGAAATGAGCTTCCTTTGCCAGATGGCGGGGCTCTCCCTTAGAGATAAAGTGAGAAGCTCAACCATTCGGTGAGAGCTCGGAGTAGATCCGCTGCTCCTCCGCATTGAGAGGGGCCAGTTGAGGTGGCTCGGGTATCTGGTCAGAATGCCTCCTGAACACATCCCTGGTGTGGTGTTTTGGGCATGTCCAACCAGGAAGCCACCCCAGGGTCGGCCTAGAACATGCTGGAGGGATTATGTCTCTCGGCTTGTCTGGGAACACCTTGGTGTGTCCCCCGGAACCGCTGGAGGAAGTGGCTGTGGAGTGGGACGTCTGGACCTCATTGATTAGGCTGCTGCCCCCGCGACCTGAGACCGGAATAAGATGATGATAATGATGAACTACTGTAATCTAAAATGAAATACTGTAACTAAAATCTAATAATTATGACATCATTGTCCTTGATATACCAAGTCAATTTGCCGGACTCTTCCTGTAGTGAAGGAATAGAGCACAGGATGGTCATTTGCATGCAGCAGGAGATGTGTTTTAGTAATTTTATGGCAACGTTCACATGCATATTTTATCATCAGCAGTGGAGATCATTAAAAGTCTCGGGCAAGAATAGTGTCATGAAACAATGCTCCAGATGAGGTGTTTCTCACTGTAAGAAGGGGGATGTTGCTGGAGTACGATGTTCCACCTCTTCATGTCACACACACACACACAACCCATAACTGAGCGTTTCACATTATTATTATGAAAAATATTTCTACTCAAACCCAATCAGTGAATGAGAGACAACACCTACAGTGGTCCCATAATCCTCCTTACCAGAACCATGTGGATCAGCTGTTCGTGTTCTTTACTGAATTGAGTGATGCACAGCCTGAACTCATGGAGCCATGTGATGATCTGAGCATCCTGCAAGGAAACACGTAAACAGTATGAAGCACGAAGACATTTTTACTTTGTGTGTATAGAACATTGCCAACATTAACACAGAGTTAATAGAATAACCGCAGCTCTTACAGCAGTGTGCTGCAACTCACAGGGATAAAAGCTATTACATTAACACTGTTCAAACATCATTTCCATAAAAGCTGCTGACAGTAATAAGCTGATTTTAAAAAGTGTCATTATGTCACAAAGATAAACATAATGTACAGTGAGTCGTCAACTTACGACCGCGTTTGGTTCCGGCAGACCGGTCGTAACTCGATCTGGTCGTATGTCAACTTTCCATCCAAATACACTCACGCCAAACAAAAGCAGATGAATAAATCTCACGCATTTAAATCTATACATCTATTTTCAATTCCACGTCACTG
The DNA here is from genome assembly GCA_024760905.1 of Plotosus lineatus. Taxonomy (NCBI): domain Eukaryota; kingdom Metazoa; phylum Chordata; class Actinopteri; order Siluriformes; family Plotosidae; genus Plotosus; species Plotosus lineatus. The sequence goes on along the minus strand of CM045738.1, from coordinate 9,555,502 downwards.
TGACACGCAGCAGAGAGCCAATCCTTTCTGTACTCCACTGTGTGGGCGGGTCCAATAGCTTCAAACTCCAATTTTATTGGATTATAACAACAGCCACAGACTGCGTGTGTTGTTTGGGTAAAGAGATAAATCTCCCTCGTTTTGATTGGCTCATTTCCATGAAGCCAGGCACAGCTGGCAAGCAAACACAAAAGGACAGACATGGAAAGACTTCAACTGTCACTTAAACACTGCATCGTGTGAGTCCAATAAAATTAGAGTTTCAAGGTATCGGACCCACCCACACAGAAAGAATTGGCTCTCAGCTTCACGCCACAGTGACGTGGCATTGGAAGTAGATGAATAGATTTGCTCTGAGCAGTTAGAAAGTGAAGGTGCATCATCTCCTGCTTGGTCTTTTAAGATGCTGGCGCTGCCGGCAGCACAAACAACCGTTGTACACAACACTTGCACTGCACTGCCATGAATCATGCTTCACCACCTTTGCGGTCATAAAGTCGATCAGACGTAACTCGCATGGCTCGTAAGTCAACGACTCACTGTATAATCATCGATATGACGTTTTCTCCACCATATATTAATGTTATCATGGAGAAGATTTAGATCACTGACTCAAGTTATTTGACAATACAGTCAGAGCATAGTGCAGTGGTGGTCTAGTGGATAGGGTGCAGGATCGCTGATCCTAAGGTTGGGGGTTCGTGTCCCCACAAGGCTGTCACTGTCCCCCCCCAGTGCAGCTAACGGGGTTATCAAAGGCGGACCATGTCTGTCACTGTCTATGGCGAGAGGTTCATGTAAAAGAACCATTGCTGACTTTAGTAAAGAGTCCCTTGCTAAAAGGTTGTGACAGAAAAGGGCATCCAACGTAAAAACCTTGCCAAATCAAATGTGCCAATCAGATGATTCACTGTGGCGACTCCCGAGAATGGGAAAAAGCAGAAAGGAAGAAAGAAAGTCAGAGCATCAGGTAATAGAGCAGATCAGGGACCTCATGATTTAGACGTGTACAGTAGACCCTTGATTATTCACGGTTTTGCACCCACGGTTTGAGTATTCGCTGACTGCCGAGCAACTGGCACGTGATTCAAATTCAGCCAATGGCTGTCCTCCTTTCTCCTGATTGATTGAGCTGATGTCCCAATGCAGCCATGAGGCGCGCGCGGGGGTGGGGGGGTCCCAGTAATGCCGGTCCCAAGCCCGGAGAAATGCAGAGAGTTGCGACAGGAAGGGCATCCGGCATAAAACGTTTGCCAAAATACAAAATACAAACCATAAACACAAATCTCATACTGGATCGGTCGAGGCCCGGGTTAACAACGACCGCCATAAGTGCTGTTAGCCAACAGGGTGCTGATGGAAATTGGACTACTGTTGGTCGAAGAAGGAGGGGCGGTCATTAACAAATGATACCAAAAGGATAAACTTTATTACAGTACTCTTCACGTCCTTTTACATTGAACTTGGAGTGATGTCTCTAAGATGGCGCTGCCCAGAGGGTGACATCGTGGAGTTCTCAGAGTCAAATTGTTTCTTTGTGCGTTTTAATTTGTTTGATTTGTTGTTTGTTTGTTCATGTTTTGCACTATGCTCATCTACGACCGGTCGACTCTACTACAGCTATAAGATCGGAGTATCTTCGGGCATGTATAACTAAGCAGAGCTAACATGCTATGGTAGGCAGCTCAATGTGAGCTGCACCCCAGCTAACAAGAAGCCCAGGTGGGAAGGGCGCTTGGGATTACAGGGGATGAAAGCCGTGTAGCCGGCTGGTATAGTCGCCTCATCGTGTGTACTCTCCTCGAGCCATGTTTCACAGAAACACAGTCCTGTAGATCCCTCTGCGCTGCAATCTGAGCAGGAAGCTCATCCATCTTGTTTTGCAGGGACTGAACATTTACAAGCAGTATGGCCGGAAGTACTAACCAAGCCTCTGAGAACTCTGCCTGGGCGGTTAGCATTGAGCTCTCATAGCATATTAGCTCACGATAGAAGTTGTTGTGTGCTTAGTTGCCCGAAGCTGCTCATAGCTGTAGTAGGGTCGACCGATCATAGACGGGCATAGTGCAAAACATGAACAAACAAATAAAACAAATTTAAAAGAACAAAGAAACAATTTGACTCCGAGAACTCCGCGACGTCGCCCTCTAGGCAGCGCCATCTTGGTCACTCCAAGTTCAATGTAAAAGGAAATGAAGTGGAATCAACTTTATCCTTTTGGTATCATTTGTTAAACATGCTACAGAACAGAAAATCTCACGCACAAACTTCTCAGAATTAACTTAGGTACTGTACTAGAATAACAATTGTAAAAGACTTTAATACGAGTGCTTTACAACAGTATATGCTGTATAATGTTTATATTTTATCATCAATAAAAATAAGAGTAAAAATTGAAAAGTTTTTCTTAATCATGACTATATTTTACTACATTAATACTGTATTAATGAGTAAGACTGTCTATAGAATGTTTAAGAAGCATATTTTAGCGCATGCAATAGATACATACTTCCGGCTGCTCATTCGCGCATGTCACGTGATACATGGGGTTTTACTTCCGGGTACAGAACTCGTGGATTTTCTCGATTCGCGGGAGGGCTCGGAACCGAACCCCCGCGAATGTCGAGGGCCTACTGTATAATAAACTTACTATTTCTGAAGTTTAATAACAAGAATCTAAGCATATGAACATTATTTATATTCACTTACTCAGCTTTAAAGGAGCCAAACTGCCTTCCATCTATATTATTTAAAGACAAAATAAAGCGGCATCTCTTGGAAATAAACTGTAATTTGCAACAATGTCTTTCTAAAGCCATTTGTTTGTCAATGACTGCACCAGGCACCATGATATTAGAATGCAACACCATCTGTGAGAGCAAAGAACATTTAATCTCGGACTCCTCTGACTTTAACAAGTCAGTGTTGTGATGCTAATTTATTATGCATATGACTGTCCGTCAAGTTACAACGTATTGCCACTGTCATTATAAACACAGGGCAGTGGTGGCCTGGTGGTAAAGGCACTGGATCACTGATCCTAAGGTTGGGGGTTCAAGCCCCACTCTCCATGTGTTGTCACTGCCCCCCCAGTGCACTAACTGGGTTATCAAAAGCAGGCCATGCCTCTCACTGTCTATGGTGGGAGGTTCATATAAAAGAACCATTGCTGACTTTCAACAAGAGGAGCTGCAAAGCCGTCAGCGTGTTTCTGCCCTGTGATGGACTGGCGAGCTGTCCAGGGTGTGCTCTGCCCTCGCCCGAAGTCAGCTGGGATAGGGGCAAGCTTCCCCACGAATCCCTAATCAGGATTAAACTTCAGAAAATGAATCAGTGAATGAATTATAAACAGAAAGGAATACAGTGAAATAGGATGTAGAACAGGTAAACAAAATACTAAACCTGTGAGCTGGGGTAGTTTCATTAGGAAGCATTTTATTTGGCTATAATAAGCTGATGATGGAAAATAAAACACATAGTGTAATCAATAGGAAACAGAGACCTTTAAATGAAAGTGGCCGAAATGTCTGCAGTTTTGATGCTTATTAATTCACCTTTATATAAACTTACCTTAATATCAGGGTCTGAAAGTTGATGCTTTATCATCTCATAATCACTGGTGTCTCCCTTAGGAACAAAAACATATACATGTATTACATTATACTACATATACTATATATGTGTGTGTGTGTGTGTGTGCGTGTGTACAGATATACATTGTTGTTTTGTCCTAGGAATGTATCCATCCACGATAAACACAGATAAAGATAAAGACTCCCTCTCACCTGTTTCAGTTTTGCCAAAGTGTTGACAACAGTGTCCCCAAACCGCACAGTTTTGGGTGGAGGAGAGTTCATGAAATCTCTCTCCACCTCCATGCTGGATCTCTAAACTCTGAACTAACTCTCGTTAGCAACGGTTCTTTAATGTTATTTATTAATAGAACTGACACTGCGAACGCGCTAACATCAAATCCAATTCTATTTATTTTAATTTATAATCCAAGAAAAGTCGAGGAATGTCTACACAACCCAATAAAAACATACCACCACACCACAAACTGTAAATAATCACAACACACGGACATGCTAACTCGTTCTGAGCATCGTCACCCGTATTCCGGTAAAACCCGCCTACTTTCTCAGGGATTGGCTCGCTGTCGTAAGCGTCCACTTTCGGATTGGATCATTTTCTACGCATGCGCAAACAGCTACCGAATCAGCGTGTAAAATGTGATAGAATAAGAGTCGGAAAAATAAAGCTAATCTATGCGAAACAAAATAAAACGAAAGTATTGCATTTTATTTACATTTAATATATTTACCTTTAAACAATATTATATCGTTGTTTAATGATATAAAAATGCATTTCATTAAATAAGTATATATTAGGTGACTTTAATAAACCTTAAAGCTAAACAAAGAGAGAATTACCAGGAACTTTTATATGTATACGCCGGAAGTGAGGATTACGACAGCGCTACATGTTGGCTTGACAGTAAATGTTGAAATTATATGTACAATATATAAACATGTACCTATTACAGTATAAATGTTATTATTTTGATTGGTAATATATTACCAATAAAAAATATTTTAATGTGTTTATTTGAAAAGCTTCTCTAATAAATGAAAACACCACAAAAATAACCTACTTCATTGTCAAGTATTACTGGGATCTTCAGTTTTATTTTGTAATTCAATTACTGTACAGTATTGTGGGGGAGGGGTCTTGGGGGGTTGTTTGCCTTTTCTTACGTTTTCCTAAATTACCCACAATGCCATTCGCCTATTTGCTGACTGTGGCTCTATTTAATCGTGTTTCATTTCTTAACTGATGATGATGATGAACTAAAGGAACCAATGCAGCAGTTCTTTAGTTTGTCCAGCTCTCTCAACTCCTCATGTACATTCAATTCACTACAGCCTGGACATCAGGCTTGATTAAAAAAAATACATTTTTAAATATTTTTATTTAAAAAACCCTTGAAACTGATCTCATCTGTTCATGGCTCATTTTCTGTCACCCCCTAATTCTAATTAGGATCAAGAGAAGGCTGGCACCCATCCCAGCCGACTCCGGGCGAGGGCAGAGTACACCCTGGACAGCTTTCCAGGCCGTCACAGGGCAGAAACATGCTGATGGCTTTGCAGCTCCTCTTGTTGAAAGCCAGAAATGGTTCTTTTACATGAGCATCACACCATAGACAGTGAGAGGCATGGCCGGCCTTTGATAACCCAGTTAGTGCACTGGGGGGACAGTGACAACCTGTTGAGGGTGGGGCTTGAACCCCCAACCTTAGGATCAGTGATCCAGTACTTTACCACCAGGCCACCTCATGATCTAATCTGTTTATATGTAAATATTTATGACCTCGTGATTTGTATATTTGCTCTATTTTTGATATGATTGTGTTAGTGCTTGTTTCATGCAGCATGTCATTGCTTCAGTTCCTATACGGTTGTGTCATACTTACTCTCATCTCACTCATTTGATGAGCTGCTAAATCTTATTATGAGGTCATGAGGATGCTGATGGGAGAGAGTGGACAGGACTGAAGTGCTCCTTATCGGTGGATATACATAAATATGAACCGTAGGTCAGGTGGTGTAGTGCTGCATCACGGTAGGAAAGATCTTCGCTGGAATCCTGGCGAAGTGCCTTTCTTGTGTATAATTTGATGTTCTCTTTTGCTTGGAATTCTGG
>CM045738.1:9539796-9544796 GCA_024760905.1 Plotosus lineatus | reverse complement strand
CGTTACCTGTAAACGTTAGGTGGGAGGGGCCACACCTTCAGAACCAGGAAGTCACAGAAAGGAAACGTCTTCAACATATCTGTGGCTTTTGATTCTTTTTTTTTTTTTTTTTTTTTTTTGCCATGTCTCCACATTTTGATATTATTGTCATTAATTCATAAAATATATTATTATTACAAATTACAATCTACAGGTCGGCTATAAATCTTATAGGTTGGGTTAAAAGGAGACAAAGCCAGCAGGTGGCGCTCTATACCCGAACAACCTAAAAAGGTTCAGTCTGGATTGAACACGTACATTAATTGTGTACACACATATTTTATAGATCAAAGCCTAAATATGCCATAGTGCACCAAACTGAACTTTTATTTTTTTGCCGGGGTAAAACCAGGCTTTTTTTTCTGAACCTTTCCAAGAAATTGAATGTCATGTACCTTAAATTATTTTTGATGGACTATATTCAGTGGAAATATACACATTCAAATAAAAGATGTGGCCTTGAACGATGGTTGAACCTCGGGTTCAGGATGAACAATGTAGTTTTCATGCTGGCACTCTCCACCACTCTATACAGGCTGTAAGGATCCTGGAGGGGGTTCCCCCATCTGTCCACATGTGTTTTGTTGATTTAGAGAAGGGTTTTGACTGTGACCCTCGGGCTACCTTGTGGGGCGTGGTCCGAGAGTACAGTGTACCGGACCTATTGCTATGGGCTATTAGGTCTCTGTACCACCGGAGCCAGAACTCGATCCGCACTAGTAACAGGTCTAAGTCGTTTCCGGTGAGGGTTGGAGTCCACCAAGGGTGTCCTTTGTGACCGATTCTATTCATAATTTTTATGGACAGAATTTCCAGGTGCAGCTGAGGTGTTGAGGGGTTCTGGTTTGGTGGCTGTGTGGTCTCCCCGCTGCTTTTTTGCTGATGACATTGTCCTTTTGGGTTCATTAATCCAGGACCTCCAGCTCTCAATGGAGCGATTTGCAGTCGAGTGCGAAGCGGCCAGGATCAGAATCAGCACACTTCCGAGGCCATGGTTCTCAGCCAGAATAGGGTAGAATGCACTCTCCGGGCTTATAATGAGGTCCTGCCCTAAGTGGATGAGTTCAAGTTTCCCGGGGTCTTGTTCATCGATAATAGAAGGATGGGGCAGGAGATTGACAGGCGGATCGCTACAGCCTCTGCTGTAAAGTGGAGCCTGTACTAGTCCGTTATGGTGAAGGGGAAGCTGAGCCGTAAGGCACTGCTCTCAGTTTGCCAGTCAAGCTACGTTCCAACCCTCACCTACGGTCAGAGCTTTGGGTAGTGACCGAAAGAACAAGATCATGGATACAAGTGGTTGAAATGAGCTTCCTTTGCCGGGTAGCAAGGGCGCTCCCTTAGAGATAGGGTGAGAAGCTCAGCCATTCGGGAGGAGCTCGGACTAGAACCGCTGCTCATCCGCGTTGAGAGGAGCCAGTTGAGGTGGCTCGGACATCTGGTCAGAATGCCTCCCGAACGCCCTCCTGGTGTGGTGTTTCGGGCGTGTCCAAAAGGGAAGAGATTCTGGGGTGAATCCAGAATACGCTGGCGGGATTATGTCTCTCATCTGGTCTGGGAACACCTTTGTATCTCCCCCCCAGAAGAGCTGGAGGAAGTGGCTGGGGAGGGACATCTGGACCTCATTGTTTAGGCTGCCCCCCGCCCCCACGAGACCCGAACCCAGAACCCTGTACCCAACTGGAGAAAGATGATATTGATCATCATGACGATATTGACTGACTGGTTTAAATTTATATACGGTAATTGTTTTTACTAACAGCACCACATCACCCTGTACATTTTCAAAAAGTATTTTTCTAAAAGAAAAATCACACAAAATAAGTGATTAATTGTTTGTTTATTTGTTTTATATCTAAATAATAATTATTACTGAAAGTGTTCTGTTTCTGGGACCATTCAGTGATATTCACTAATCCTGAGGCAAACAAGTAATCAGATATAAATTTAATTATAATTTTAATCCACTTATACGGTTATTAATTGGCAGCGTTGACAATCTGTTTATAGCTTATTTGTTGTTATTTTTGTTGCTGATGTGAAACATCTACAAAATAAATATGCTCATCTACAAAATACAATAAAATAATATAATATAATATAATATATATATAATATATATATATACACATATATACACACACATATATATATATATATATATATATAATATATATATATACACATATATACACACACATATATATATATATATATATATATAGTAACAGCTTTACTGTTAGAAAGTGCTGACACTGGAGCCTCCCTCCATAGATATTAAGTCTAACATCACATGGCAGCTGTACATTATCAAAAATACCTTTATGTACTGCATCTGTCATAAAAAATATCAGGGTAGGATGATACCACATGCTAATATATATATATATATATATATATACATACTGTATCTACTGTATCTCCAGAAGATGAATCAACACCTTCTGACCAAGACTTAAGATTTCAGACTTAAACAATTCTGTGGTATAAAATAAAATAAATAATAACACACCGGTATTAAAAACATAGAAAGTTCAGCAAATTCAGCAGATTGCGCTGTACACGTTACAGTATCTAGCAATTTAGCTCTAATGAGAATTATACCATCTAGATCAAAAAAAAAAAAAAAAAAAAAAATATATATATATATATATATATATATATATATATATATATATATATATATATATATAGTACGAATGCTGCCTTCATGTGATAGTCAGGAGATCCTCCTTCAACATTTATGAAGTTGGAATTCTGAGTATGTCACTCAAAGTTGACATGCAAAGCAAAATTAAAAATGGGGGACTCAAGATAAGCATCGCTGTTTCCATGACAACGACTTCCCTATTACAACTTTGTCGTGCAATCACAGACTGATTCATTTTCTAGTGATAGAACCAGAACCCCCAAAGACACAAAACGTAATGCTTTGTGTCTGTTCACTTCTCTGCACTGTTTCTGTTTCTTATCACCTAATAGATGTTAAAAACTTATCAATATTTAAAAACAGTAAGAATTTTGGTAAACATTAACACGTAATGAGATTTGAGCACGGTGGGGTCTCAAGAGGATAAATAAAATGATCTGTCTCAAGTGACATGCACAGATATTACAGATTACATAAATTACACAAGCAACAGATAACATTTTCAGTGTTATAAAAAAAAAATGACATCACATTCGTTACAGAACCTGTGGTCTTCTCCACCATCTTGAAATCCGTAAAGATCACCCAAACATGGAAACTCGGGTATTAAACTTATCTCAGAACTTCCTGTGTAACATTACAACTTGAAAGGACGTATTTTCTGTAATTCCAACAACACATGATATATATATATATATATACTACTGAATACAACTAAATTGAAAAAGAAGACCAACAATTTAAGAGTATAATAAGACTCTGAATTCATTTTAAATGACATTGTTATAACAAAGTTATTTATTAATAAGAAAAGTACTTCTTACTATTAATGCGACTTCTGGTGCTGCGTGGTTTTGCTGATGGCTTTATAGTCTGGTTGATACGGGGTGAGGTTCAGCTTCATGCACGCCTTTAGGCTTCCATCTATTACATGTGACCGCAGGTTGGTCTTGATGTTAATCAGGTTTGAGAAGGACTGCTCGCGTGCGCATGTGGAGCCAAACATGGTCAATACGACAGGACTCACACACTGCAGTGTTTGATATGTGACAGGAAGCGCATCCCAAGTTTTGACAATCAGCTGGTCTGCGGGTTGAAGTTTTTCCATGTCTGTCCATTTGTGTTTGCTTGCCAGCTGTGCTTGGCTTCATCCAAATGAGCTGATCAAAAACGAGGGACATTTACCTCTTTACTCAAAAACAACACGTACAGTCTGTTGTTATAATCCAATAAAATTAGAGTTTCAAGGTATCTGACCCGCCCACACACTGGAGTACAGAAAGGATTGGCTCTCTGCTGCGCGCCACAGTGACATGTGGCATTGAAAATAGATGTATAGATTTAAATACTATATATAAAATACGATATTTATTCATCTTTTTTTTGTTTTATTTGATTACTTTTTTTTTGCATTTTTATTTAAATGACAGTGAAATTATGTATTCATTATTGTGTTATGAAAGGCCACCGGATTTATCTGAGAGCCAGATGAAGTCATCAAAAGAGCCACATCTGGCTTGCGAGCCATAGGTTCCAGACCCCTAGTATAAACGGATAGCCTTGTGAAAGGCAGAAAGGCGTAGTGCTGATCTCACATTATTGTGTGTATCAGGTTATTAGGTCACGCCTGAACACATGAGGTATCCTGATTCAGTGGAAACTATTTAAAGGAACATAGACACATGACATATATATATATATATATATATATATATATATATATATATATATATATATATATATATATATATATATATAAAACACATGAATAAATAAGGGATTATTCAACTAAAGCTGGGCGATATGTCTGTAAATTATCGTTTGCACGATACAATAGGAACCACATTCGTGTCCCCCAGGTGTGCCATACCACTGAATTGATCTGCACCTGAAATGGTCACATGACTTCTGCATGTACTGCATGTGCTTGTTGTTTTGTCTCTAAATATTTTTCCACTCACTCCCTCAATACTCATTTTCCAAACCATTTAATCTAATTAGGGGCACAGGGAGACTGAAGCCTGTCTCACCCGATTCTAGGCAAATGTAATGTACACCCTGAACAGCTCACCAGACCATTGCAGGGCAGACACAGGCTTGCAACCATTCACACGGACATCCATACCTGGGGCAATTTGGAACAGCCAATTAGCCTACTGCATGTTTTTAACCATTATTTTCTTCATTCTGTAATATACAGATATCATTATCATGAAATGTTCAGAACATATCGCAGTAAAGATTTTCGGTCATATCATCCAGCCTTAGTGTAACGAATCTGCATGAGTGAAGGCACTGGTGTCGCTGTTCCTGT
>CM045738.1:9514796-9534796 GCA_024760905.1 Plotosus lineatus | reverse complement strand
GATTCGACCTCATTACCTCTCAATCATGAGCCTAAACATTATGGCCCCACTCTGAAGGATTTACAAGATTGACGAGGTTTGATTTTTCAAAATGCCCCCCATACTCATGATATATCAGATTATATCCCCCCAGTGCAGTAACTAGGGGGCAGTGGTGGCCTGGTGGTATATGGCGCTGGATTGCTGATCCTAACGTTGGGGGTTTGAGTCCCACTCTCCACAAGGTTGTCACTGCCCCCCCCTAGTGCAGCTAACTGGGTTATCAAAGGTGGGACATGTCTCTCACTGTCTATGGTGAGAGGTTCATGTAAAAGAACCGTTGCTGACTTTCGTAAAGAGGAGCCGCAAAGCCGTCAGCGTGTTTCTGTCCCTCGCTAAAGGGTCGTGTCAGGAAGGGCATCCGACGTAAAATCCTATGCCAAATCAAACATGCGAATCAGATGATTCGCTGTGGCGACCCCTGAAAAAGGGAAAAAGTCAAAAGGAAAAGAAGAAGAAGAAGAAGAAGACGACTCATGATACAGTATATGAGATTATATCCTGGTAGACGAGCCAATCAGAGTGTGCGATTGCTTATATCCAGCAGGTATGACTATAATGGTGGCACGGTGGCGTAGTGGTTAGCACGTCCGCCTCACAGAAAGAAGGCCTGGGTTCGATTCCCAGCCTGGGCGTTTCTGTGTGGAGTTTGCATGTTCTCCGTGTGCTTGTGTGGGTTTCCTCCGGGTGCTCCGGTTTCCTCCCACAATCCAAAGACATGCACAGTCGGTTGATTGGCCGTTCTAAATTGCCCGTAGGTTCACATTGTGCAGAAGGCAATGGCAAACCACTGCACTAATCCTGCCAAGAAAACCTCCATGAAGATGATAACCAGGGCGTGATCCTTCATTGCGGAGTCGCCAATGGTCGTCCTACGACTCAGGCATTGATGCTCTGATCGTAACTTTAATCTGATGTCAGAATATATTTTGGCAAGCAATCAGAGCATCAATGCCTAAGTATCTTTATTATCTTCATAATAAAGCAGACGGTGATGAGGCCAGCGATGTTGTATGGTTTAGTCAGAGTTGGAGGTAGCAGAGATGAAAATGTTGAGGTTCTCTTTGGGAGTAACGAGGATGGATAGGATCAGAAACGAGTACATCAGAGGGACAGCATATGTTAGATGTTTTGGAGACAAAGTCAGAGAGGCTAGATTGAGATGGTTTGGACATGTACAGAGGAGGGATAGTGAGTATATTGGTAGTAGGATGCTGAGGTTGGAACTACCAGGCAGAAGGTCTAGAGGAAGACCAAAGAGACGATTTATGGATGTGGTGAAGGTGGACATGAAGGTCGTTGGAGTAAGAGTACAAGATGCAGAGGACAGGGAGAGATGGAGGCAGATCATTTGCTGTGGAGACCCCTGAAGGGAACAGCCGAAAGGAAAAGAAGAAGAAAGCAGAATCGGAGTTTACGGGCCACTTTGTAATTTGAAAGTGTATTAAAGGTAGCTATACTGTACCATTTATATTTATGGCAGACTTCCTTACCTAGAACAGCCAACATGTTCCCTCATGTATACAGTTGGGCAGTTCAGGGTTAAGGGCCTTGATCAAGGTCCCAAAGGTGGGATCTTGGCTGAACTTGGTTTTGAATCCCCAACCATTGGAACAGCCGAAAGAAAAAGAAGAAGAAGAAGAAGAAGAACCATCTGACCAGTATCCCAGAACCAAAATCACAGAGTCATGACTGCCCCCCTGAGCCAGCAGTGTGCTTCCACATGTACCTTCACAGGCAAAATTTCAATGCAAATGCTTTTCAGTTCAGTGAGCGCACCTTATGAAGCTTTAAAGGAACAGTACATCAGTTATCAGTTTAAGCCTTAATTACAGGATGTTCTGGAAAAGATATTTAAGGTGCGGATAGATAGTTCTGCTGGACACTTGGTGGACCCAACAGCCACAAGGACGAGAACAGTTTGAGCGTTTATTCCGACCAGAGTTCGCCAGCATGATTAGTGCACAGAGATTTAGCTCTGTAATAGGATTCAGTCAACGTCACAGGTGCAAATCACAGACTTTTAAACATGGGAATTGTTTATTAGTTTGTTTTGTTGATTTTTTTTTTTTTTTTGGTTCACACTTGTAGTATATACCTGTAGTTCCAGCCTCACCTGTGTAAAAAACGCTGGTGGCTAAAGGTGAGGCAAAGCTCTGATCCAGAGCTAATTTGGTCAGCACCATGCCGAGGGACCTGCCCGGGAACCGGCGCTCCAGCGCGCGCAGCCAAAAGTAATTCCAGTTGCCGTGGAAACAGAAAGCCACCAGCGCCACGTTCCTCGTGCGCTTCCAGTCCAGCTCGCCGCCGCCGTCCTTGTGCATCACGCGCTGATGGAGCAGATCCCCGCCGGCGAACAGGCAGCCGTACACAGACACGTTGGCCAGCCATGGGAACACCTTCCTCATCCTCTTATAATAATAATAATAATAATAATAATTACTGTGAACTATGCGCGCGAGATGTTTGGCACTGCGGTAGGACTTGACCGCAACAAAATAATTTAAGGGTTCGAGTCTCGGAGCGACTGACTCATGAAGCAGGTGTGTGTGGGTGTGTCTCAAACCGAGCAGGGATGACCTAGTGTCACCTTGCTGTCTGGGTCCTGAAGCGGTTGGCAGGCTGGTATAAAACTGTGCGTCACGACGCTTGAGCTGAGAACCAATCAGATTCATCTCTGACCTGCGACAGCTTTTAAAAGCACAAGTTATTTTTTTTCTTACCTGCACCTTGATGAAATTGATCCAATCAGCAGCTCAGTGCATAATGATGTAGAGTTCAGGTGTAGTTTGCATCAAAAAGTCCATCCAATGTGACGAGTGCCCCAGAGCTCTGGTTTCAGTGTTGACATGTACTGTAGACAGGAATAACATAACTCATGACGTCACTGTGTGCACCGTCATCACTGTCTTTTCACATTGCAAGGTGTGCGGTTGTCTCCTGGAGATTTTTAAATGGTGCTTTTGTGGAAGAAACATTTAAAAGTAAAAGGGAGGAAAACTCCTGTTTACAAAATTGTGCTTCTACAGGTATAACTGGGCACCAGGTGGCAGAGTGAACTGCATCCACCTCCCAGTCCTAGGTTCGAATCCCCATGCTTGCTCTCTGTGTACCCCGCTTTCCTCCCCACAGTTCATAGACATGGACATTATGTATTGTGTGTTGGCCCTGTAGTGGAATAGCGAGTTGTTTGGGGTGTATACCTTTACACAGAGTTGGCCAAGATAGGCTCCACCCACCTTGCGACTCTAGAAGGATGAAGTGGTTTGGCAAATTAATGAATGGTTCTTCAAATGACCCACAACAGCAAAATATCATACTGTGTTCCAGTCTTCTAGCCAAAAACAGGCGTGTGAGGATCGGGGTGATGGCATAATTTATACGTAGTACTTTTTTTGATAGGGCGTAGGGGGCTCTGGGTAGAGATAGTACCGCACCTGCACCCTCTCTCGTACGGTGGACGGACAACCAGTTCTCATCCATCTCCCAAAGCTCTCATGTGCTGGCTCCAAGCGCCACACCCTGGTAAACCTTCTCAGCTGACGTGTCAAACCACGTGAGGGAAAAGGAGTAAACCTTTAAATCTGGAGTGGGGACCTGCAGACGGTTCAGTGCTACAAGTAACACCGTTCCGGCATCTCCTGCAGCCAAACTGATGCCAGATGTCATGCTTCGGATTCCTTTAACCCTGTCAGCAAGGCAGAGCGGGGGATCCTGATGATTGGGTCACCCAGGATCTCCATATTCTGGCCCAGGATTTGGGCCCTGGAGAGGATTCTCCAGCTCAACTATAGAGTTTGGACACAATTTTTGGCAGTGGTAGCTGGTGGTACAAGTGCTGGATCACTGATCCTAAGGTTGGGGGTTCAAGCCCCACTCTCAACAGGTTGACACTGTCCCCCCAGTGCACTAACTGGGTTATCAAAGGCTGGTCATGTCTATGGTGTGAGATTCATGTAAAAGAACCATTGCTGACTTTCGACAAGAGGAGCTGCATAACCGTCAGCGTGTTTCTGCCCTGCGATGGCCTGGTGAGCTGTCCAGGGTGTACTCTGCCTTTGCCCAGAGTACCATGAACTGATCCATGGAGCATACCGCATTGTCTTTCGAGACAGAATGATGCCAACAACAACTTTTTTGATATATTGGATTAATCCTGGGCGGCATGGTGGAATAGTGGTTAGCAAGAAGGTTCTGGGTTCTAATCCCAGGCATGGCTTTGCTGTGTTGAGTTTGCATGTTCTTCACATACTTCTGTGAGTTTCCTCCAGTTACTCCGGTTTCCTCCTACAGTCCAAAGACATGCGCATTAGGTTATCTGGCTGTTCCAAATCAACCCTAAGTATGAGAGTGAGTATCAAAATGTTGCTTTTGTGATGGTCTAGTGAGTTATTCAGGATGGACATCACATTTGTTCAGTGTCGGTTGAGATAGGGTCCAGCCTCCCTGCGTCTCGAGTAGGATTAAGCGGAGTAAATGTGAGAGTATTTAACTTGAAAGGCAAGTTTGGCTCTGGCTTTAACCGGTCCAAAGAGAACACACAGACATAAACACTGCAGTTGGGGTCTAGACGCCTTTCTAGGTGTAGACGCCTTTCTAGGTGTAGACGCCTGTCTAGGTGCGGGTTGCTGCTCACACTCCTCACCACCACACCGGGGTACCGGTTTGAAATTCAAGCCAGTGACGTTCCTGTCCAAAACCTGCTTCTCTAACCTTTATGCCACAGCTACCGTACACATGATCATGTGACGGGATAGTCGTGTGGTCTCTCCTCAAGATTCCTCATGGTTTTCTCCGAAAGGTCATGTCATATTTGTTGGGTGTGAATATGATGCTCTTTGATGGACTTCCTGTTTCACATCGTGATCTTTCATGACCTTCACCTGAAGAAATGACCAACTTGAGGACGAAACGAGGAACTTATATGTATTAAAGCATTAAAACACTTGTAGTAGAGCTCTGACCACCCTCAGTCTTACCTCGGACCGGACAATAAAATCCAGAAAACGGCACGTGTAGTCTGTGCATGCTACAGTATTAAATTCGGCTTGTTCGACATTTTAGATGATTGTTTTTAATACCTGTTACTCAGGTTGAACTTGAAACAGCCTTTTTTCCCCCCACTAAGTGTGACGCATTCAAAATTCTGCCAGGAGCAGTACAGCAGGCACCTGCACGGCAGTTACTTTTCATGTAAACAGAAGACTGGGTGTGATTTCATCGCTTCCTGTATTTAAGAAGACCATAAGACGGCATGTGGTTGACTAGTTCAGATACCGAGTGACCAAATAAAACCTCCCACATTTCAAAATTAGACAAAAAAAAAATTGTGAAAATTTGTCAAATTATTTTCATACATGAAATTCATTCAATACAGTTTTTATTCATCATGTTTTAAAGACGAGCCTCTAGATCAGGGGTCGGGAGCCCAAAAAAAGATGTACTTAAAATCTAATCCTCTGATATCCATATACTGAATACAACTAATTATAATAAGACTCTAAATTTATTTTAAACAACATTTTTATAACAAAGTTATTCATTAATAAAAAAAAGTACGTATTACTATTAATGCGATTTCTGGTGCTGCGTGGTGTTGCTGATGGCTTTGTAGCCTGGTTGATACGTGCTGAGGTTCAGTTTCATGCAGGCGTTTAGGCTTCCATCTGTTACACGTGACCGCAGGTTGGTTGATGTTTTTCAGGTGAGAAGGACCGCTCGCTTGCACATGTGGAGCCAAACATGGTCAATACGGCACGACTCACACGCTGCAGTGTTTGACATGTGACTGGAAGCGCGTCCCAAGTTTTGGCAATCGGCTGGTCTGCGGGTTGAAGTTTTTCCACGTCTGTCCATTTGTGTTTGCTTGCCAGCTGTGCTTGGCTTCGTGCAAATGAGCTGATCAAAAACGAGGAAATTTACCTCTTTACTCAAAAACAACACGCGCAGTCTGTGGCCGTTGTTATCATCCAATAAAATTAGAGTTTCAAGGTATCGGACCCACCCGCATACTGGTGTACAGAAAGGATTGGCTCTCCGCTGCGCGCCACAGTGACGTGTATAGATTTAAATGCGCGATATTTATTAATCTGTTTTTCTTTTATTTGATGGCTTTTTTGTTTATTTATTTAAATGACAGTGAAATTATGTATTTGTTATTCTGTTAAGAAAGGCCACCTGATTTATCTGAGAGCCAGACGCAGTCATCAAAAGAGCCACATCTGGCTCGCGAGCCATAGGTTCCCGACCCCTGCTCTAGATGGTGGCTATCACCGTCGATACACTTTTGGAGGTGATTTCTGCAGGCTACTGTCGCTCGACGGGTCATGTTACCACCTGACATCACCACATGATGAGTTGACCCGGTCCGGAAATATGTCCCTCAGCACTGCCAATGATCTTCGAGCTGGGCATAGTCGGTTTGTCTTACTGAAACCACACATCCACTTCTTTAACATCAAAGTGTTCAAGTTGGGATTGAACCTCCATGAGACCTCAGCATCGCCTCTCCTGCATCACTTGTTCAAATAATAATTTGATTATTTAAAAAAATTACCTTTGAACTGTGGGAGGTTTTAATGGGTCACCCTGTACAGGTAAGGTAAGATTGTTGGGCTTTTTACACCCGAGCTTTAGTGGCTGATCAGAACCGACGTCTATTCCAGGTTCTGTTGCATGAAGCGCTTCTGTAGCGACTAAACTCAAGTCCTTTCAACCCAGAGACGCAACACGGGTGCAGTGGAACTCGGGATGGTTTAGGATCTGTATCGTAATTAAACTAAAAGCTTCCAGATCAGCCATGCATCAGCACTTTTCTTCAGCAGGAGTGTGGACTGAACTCATGAATAAATCCTTCCTGCGAAGTTAATCAATTCTTAAATATGCATATCCTGATATCCCATTCCATAGACATGATTTATCAATATTTTAGTAATGAGTGTAAATGTTTTCAAACATCAGATTAAATCAGTGTATAACAATAATTCACCCAAAGTGTAAAACTACTCAGTGATACGACTTCATGAACTCGAGGTAAATAATAGCTTTTAGTAGTGATACAGGAACATAAAGCCTCCACCAAGCTGCAAAATGTAGTACACAACACTTTCTGCTGGACCTGTTTATCCACAATATTTAAAAAAAAAAAAAAAAAAAAAAAGATTTTCCAATGTTGACTTTAAAATGCTACGAATACGCAATCTGGATCAGATTCGGATTAAACCTGATCTGATATCAAAACTCCCAATCTTGAACATTCATCACAATTTTATTCAAATTAGATTTGGTTCGCTGGGGATATGATTTATACATTTCACTTGTTCATAAGAGATATGGATTTTATTTTACATTTTTGAGAAAAAAAATTGTAATGTCATCCGTATGTGCATTCTTACCAAACATCCAAACCATTTTCCCAGGTGGATGAGTAACAACATCCTGAGATAATGAACCAATCAAATTGTACCTTTCCATGATATTATACTCGTCATCATCATCATCATCATGTTCTTCCGCTTAGTCCGGGGTCGGGTCGCGGGGGCAGCAACCTTAGCAAAGAGGTCCAGATGTCCCTCTCCCGAGCCACTTCCTCCAACTCTCCCGGGGGGACACCGAGGCGGTCCCAGACAAGCCGAGAGACATAGTCCCTCCAGCATGTTCTAGGTCGACCCCGGGGTCTCTTCCCGGTTGGACATGCCCGAAACACCACACCAGGGAGGCGTCCGGGGGGCATTCTGACCAGATGCCCGAGCCACCTCAACTGGCCCCTCTCAATGCGGAGGAGCAGCGGATCTACTCCGAGCTCTCCCCGGATGGCGGAGCTTCTCACCTTATCTCTAAGGGAGAACCCCGCCACCCGGCGAAGGAAGCTCATTTCAGCCGCTTGTATCCGTGATCTTGTTCTTTCGGTCATTACCCAAAGCTCGTGACCATAGGTGAGGGTTGGAACGTAGATCGACTGGTAAATTGAGAGCTTCGCCTTGCGGCTCAGCTCCTTTTTCACCACGACAGACCGGTACAGGCACCGCTTAACAGCAGAGGCTGCAGCGATCCGTCTGTCGATCTCTCGCTCCATCCTTCCCTCACTCGTAAGCAAGACCCCAAGATACTTAAACTCCTCCACTTGGGGCAGGACCTCATTCCCGACCCGGAGGGTGCATTCCACCCTTGTCCGACTGAGAACCATGGCCTCGGACTTGGAGGTACTGATCTTCATCCCGGCTGCTTCGCACTCAGCTGCGAATCGTTCCAATGAGAGCTGGAGGGCCCGACTTGATGAAGCCAAAAGGACAACATCATCCGCAAAAAGCAGAGACGATATCCGATGGCCACCAAACCAGAACCCCTCATCGCCTCGACTGCGCCTAGAAATTATACTCGTATTTATACATAAAACTATGCTTAATATTCATATATGCTAATAATTGAAAAAAAAAAAACGTGTTAAATAATAACACTTGGGAGAAAATATGTCTGAAATGAACTATCTGGTGGCCCAATTCAAATAGTGTACGTACATCAATTAACAGCTTTTACTGACATCAATAAATTTAAAAGAATTTTTCGGGTGTGGCACCTGGCCTAAAGATATAAGATTCAACGACATTAAAAGCCTGTAGCGTGTGTTATTATATACTCTAGGTGTGTTATTATATAATCAAGTGAGATGATTCATTGTTCGAAAATTAGTTGCTCTGCCATGCAGAGGTGTGCATGTTTAGGCAAGTCAGATCAAATTAAATCAATTTACTGATTCATGACTTCATCTGTACATTAGAAAATGTAAATAAATAAATAAATCCTAATTATCTGGCACCCAATTTGCACATGATATTTACAGACATTTAAATGAGAAACCTGATATAAACACATAGGACTGATATCGTATTCAATCATTCACTTTAATTGTGGGCGAGCGAAATGGTGGCATCGTGGTGAGAACATCTGCCTTAACAGGAACAAGGTCCTGGACTCAGGTGGTACCGTGTGGAGCGTGCATGTTCTCCTGAGGCTGCATGGGTTTCCTTGGGGTACTCCAGTTTCCTCCTACAGCTCAAATACAAAAAGGGACAGAAACACGCTGACGGCTTTACAGCTACTCTTTACGAAAGTCAGCGATGGTTCTTTTACATGAACTTCTCACCATAGACAGTGACAGACATGATAACCCAGTCAGCTGCATTGGGGGGGGGGGAGTGACAACCTTGTGGGGACTCAAACCCCCAACCTTCGGGTCAGCGATCCTGCACCCTATCCACTAGACCACCACTGCCCCTACAGTTCAAATACTTGCCTATGAGTCCAATTTGTTCCAACTTGCCCCCTATCGGTGAACCCGAGATGTGGATATGAGTGTGAATGGACATGTGTGTATGTTGTCCCTGTTCAGGGTGTACTCCACCATCGCCCAGTGTCGGCCGAGACAGTCGGTTTAGCGTCTCCTCAACTCGAGAAGGATTAAGCGATTTGGGTGAATGAAACAAAAACAAAACAAATCAAACATTAACAAAGCAAAAATATTCCGAGTGACGTTTCAAGAATATGCAAATAAGCATATGTTTATTAATGATCATCAAAACTAATTTGCATTTATTAGTTTTAAAGAAATAAATGTAAAATACGGTTTAAACTATCGCCTGGGTTGTACTTTGAGTTCGGTTTTAAGCGCAAAGACGTTCTATTAGCTTTTCGACAAATATAAAGACAAACAAACAGACAAACACACAAAATGGCTATGTGTACATTTCTGACGTGTACTCGGCATAGGGGCGTGCCCTTTGCGTGCTGACGTCAGAGCTGCCAGCACACCAGGAAGTAGGGTCAAAATTTCTCGACACAAATTTGCAGAGAGAAGAGACAGACAGGGGACCGAAGATTAGTTTAGTTTTTATCTTAAAAGTATAAATATATATATATATTTTTTTTTTTCCTGAGGAAGGAAGAGGAGACTCACTGCATTATTCTCCAGCTTGGCGAAGAAGGTTTAATTTCAGAAAGGTATGAAATGAATCGGGAAGCGCGTGACTTTCTCTTCAATAACATGACTTACACGGTCCGGTTAGATTAGACTCGCCTGCAGGTGGCTCAGAGACAGGCATGCGTGTGTGTGTGTGTGTTTGTTGTGCTGTTTTCTCGAAAGTTATAGCTATCAGTGTCAGCTGGAGCTTTATGGAGTATCAGTAATCATGAGCTGGTAGGATGGGCGATATAATCATATGATGCCGGTATCGTGGCAAGTGACGTCACTACAGGCCCTTTTTATTTTATCGACATCGCCGTTATTGTCCATCATCTATTCTATTGACTTATTGCTGAAGCATGAAGATCCGTGCTGCAAGCACATAATGCCATAAGATGTAAATATATGCACATTTATAGAATTTGGCAAATGCCCTTATACAGAGCAATTCAGGGTTAAAGGGTGACAGTGGGCGCTCTGGGGTACAAGTGCTTGAACCCCCAACCTTCGGTTTAGTAATCCACTCATCTTCCAAATTGCCCTTAAGTAGTAGGTAGATAAAAATGTTTGTGAGTGTTTTTGTTTGTTGGCCTTCTGATGGACTGAGAGCTGTTTAAGGGTGTAACCGGCCTTTGCCCACGGTTGGCTGAGATAGGTTCCGGGTTCCTTATGATCCAAAAAGTGAGCAACATTATTAAAAACCTGCAGTTTAAGCTTTACTGAATGCCACATCATCTACATTGAACCCCAAATTGTGCTCTAAGACTAATAACACAAAATAAACTTCAATTTAAAAATGATGAGGAATTGATCCTGTTGTATATCACAATTTGTTTGTGTGGCGATTCATGTTGTTTTTCCAAATGTATGAAACTGTAAATTTGCTCAATCTGTTTATGTTTGGAAAATTGGGGGGGGGACCAAAACAAAAAACCCCCACGATCGGGTCTGTGCTGTAACACCATAAGATGTCCGTGCACTCTGCTGAACGATGCAGGTCTTTCTGGGCGACAAGATGCTGACCGAGCCGGTCAACTGGTAGAATGGGCTGTTCTGGGCTCTCTGGTTTCCTTAACAGCTTGGTTTAGTGACCCAGCAAGCAGATCAATTAAGTATCTGGGTGTGGACGGGGCCTGGACTGGCATCTAATTTTGCATGTACACTTCTTGGGTGGGCTTTGGGTTTAGTCCGAACCTGGCCAGGATAGATCTGTACCAACTGGTAGAATGGTAGAAAGGGCTGTTCTGGGCTCTCTGGTTTCCTTAACAGATTGGTTTAGTGACCCAGCAAGCAGATCAATTGAGTATCTTTTGAATGTGGGAATTGGCCATATCAAATCCAGGAATTTTTTTTTAAAGAGTTCTTTAACACTGTGAGAGAGGATGATTTTCGATGATTTTTGGTTCATATGGAGAATTGTTTGGCTTGGTAGAGGTTTTCGCCCCCTGATTTAAGTATTTTTTAAAAATTGCCTAATTAATGAATCAGTATTTATCGAATTATATGTTTTATAGAAATCATTTCCATGTAAAAAAAAAAAAAAAAATCCAAAATAACACATCAATAAATGAAATGTTCTGGTTGCAGACCAAGTTTGGTCCATGTCATACTTGTGTATCCTGTTTGACGATAGCCCTGCCCCCTTTTCCCTACATGCCCCACCCTACTTTTCCTTCTTGTATGCCATTCTATTGTCCTGCAAATTCATCCCACCAGTACTGAGTTCCAGCTTTCTCCGCGAGGTACACATGAGTTTGTGCATGTTTAAAATTGTTCGTGATGTTCAGACTCCTCTGAGTTTGCCATCGTTTGGTGCTTGGACCTCTAATCTCTTGTTACACTGTGAATCTGAGTGTGATTTGCTTATGAAACCATAAAACCAAACTGTAAGGTGACTTATTAAACCTGTCTGTGCTGAGAAATCACACGTACTCCAGTATTTATTTCCGTTCTGCTCTGTTTTGTTGGATTGATAAACTTTCGAGGACACGAGGAAGATCCTGGTTGACGGTGTTTATTCAGTGTCCTTGGCTTTACACAGCCACTCCTACACTTTAAATTGTGGCTTTTCTTTCTGGTGAAACTGCACCTTTTTTTTCTATTCAGAGGCTTCGGTGCGGCGCCGCTCGTGTCAGACAAAGAGAAGACGTGCCAGTTTAATTCTGTTAATTCTGTTCGGCTAATTATTCTGGAATTAAATTCTTGATGCTGATTGGTCAGTGCACGTGGATGTTCATTCCTCTCGCACAAGTACAGAGACATGTACAGATATTGTATATTTTGTTCCTACTCTATGGAGAGAGATGTTCATGATTGTTTCTGCTGCTATTGATATGTGGGACACGTCCAGAGACAACTGGGATCCGTCAGGGTTGTAGAAGCCAATCCCAGCTTACTTGAGAGGTTGGGTTACACCCTGAACCCGTGTCGATCACACGCACAAACATCTGCTCACCCTCACGTCCACACCAATGGGAAATTATGTGCAGTCAGTTGACCTAATCTCATGTCTTTGGATGTTTGGAGGAAACTAGAGGACGCAGACGCAGAACATAGACACAAGATAATCCCTCGTCTGGAATTCAAACCCAGAACATTCTTACTGTAAGGTGATCATGTGAACCACTTTTAGGATATTTGTCTGTCGTAAGTACTCACGAGCACTCGTACTCGGGCGTGATTTTGAACTGGCGGTTAACCCAAATGTGCATGACTTTGGACTGTAGGAGGAAACCAGAGTACCCGGAGGAACCCGGTGCAAGCACAGCGAGCACAGTTGCACACAATTTCCTCTGGGATCAAGAAAGGATTCTGATTCTGACATGCAAAGTCCACACAGAAATGCCCGGCACTCGAACCCAGATCTCCCTGCCGTGAGACGGATACGCCAATCCCTGGACCACCATGCTGCCACATCACGATATACATTATATATGACGTGTATTCATATGTTTTTGTCTTATTTATTAATGAATGAAAGAAGAATAAAGACTGGGATTGTGGATGATCCACAGCATTAAATGTAACTATCGTCGGATTAAAAGCTCGGAGACTTTATTCATTCACAGATAATTCCTGTGTTGTTAATCATGAGCTTTGGGATGGTAACAGTAACTCTGCCGCATCACGGCGCTGCTGTTATTGCTGACGTTGCTTTATTTTTCTGAAAGGTCATTTAACCGGTTTTGTTGGTTGCTCAGTTTAAACGCTTTCTTGTATTTTTTTTTTTTTTTTCTCTCTCTCAAAAGGATGAACAACTTTAGGAAACCCTGAAAAGTTTCAAATTTGGCCTCGGTTGAGCTGCAAATGCGACAGTACAATGTGATGCGATAAGATCGTCAACCTACTGCAGATATGTGGCAACTCCTCACACTGCCGAACCAACAATGAGTTGGGTTTTTTTTTTTTTTTTTTTTTTTTTTAATAATTAATAATCAGGGTTCGCTGTCCTAGATACGCCGCGTCCTGCAGAATTCGGGACGGCGTTAAGAGCCACTGCAGACGGTCTTCACCATGTGAGAGGCTACATGGAGTGAGTGCTCACTGGTGACGATTTGGCCGTGTATTGCGCTTCAGATGGTGCTGGATTTTGGGAGACCAGTTTGGGAGGCAAAGTTGTTGTAGGTAATCCTTGTCCCCAGGAAGGCTAAACTTCATGGCACTTCCACTGGACCACCCCTCAGCCCAACCATTAGATTCCAGCTGGATTAGTCCCAAGCGGAGAAGCTATTCTTTTCTGTAATGAAAAACTTTGTCCTGTTGCTTCATTATGATGAGTATGGAAAGAGTTTCAATAATGTATGCTGCGATAGCAGGAATTATTTTCAAACCGTGTCAAGTTTGTGTCTCTCTCTTTGAATGCGTGTGAGCCAAAAAAGTAAACTAGCGTTTGGGTGGCACGGTGACGCAGTGGTTAGCACGTGGGTGTCGAAGTGTTTCTCCAAGAGGTTTGTATGTTCTTACCAAGCTTGCTTGGATTTCCTTGAGGTGCTCCAGTTTCCTCTGACGGTCCAAAAGCACGCATGGTAGGCTGACTGGCAGTTCCAAATCGCCTCTAGGTGTGAGTGTGAGCGTCAATGTTTGTACGTATGCTTTAGCTGCGATGACCTGGCGAGTTGTTCAGAGTGTTCCCCGCCTTCATGCGGAGTCGTCCGAGACGGTCATCAGCATCCCCATGACCCCCAATTAGGATTAGGACCCTAGGAAAGGAATGAATGACTGAAAGTATGTGGACTGTGTGATTGCAGATGGATTCGGCGCTTACCGAAATGGGGAATCATCTCTCTGATGCCATGAAGATTCTGGAAAGTGGCCAGCTGTAAGTTTTTATTATTTTTTTTTTTTTTAATTTCCTTTTTCAACAATTTAATAGTCAGAAATAATATTACATAATGCGTTTATTATATTCAAAATAAAAAATGTCATCTTGTGGAAAACCAAGTTAAATTCCTCTTGCTAACCCGTCCAGAAAGAGATCAGAAATGTTTACCGACACAAATTCTTTCCAGAAAAAACTTCATACGGTGTTAATGTGGGCTGTAACAGCCACAGCAGGCTAACACGTATATGAGCGTGTAGTTTGGAAAGTAGCTTAGATAGGTCAGAACAAAGTGAAAAAATAGTCCCCGGGGGTCCGGGCGCTCCGGCAGAAAGGATCATTTCATTATATGGCAATATAGAACAAGCGTAGCTCGTTTAAAAGCCCCAACTTCAGCACGTAGCAAATGAATGCCCAGAAACTTAATACAGGGTTCGCTCGCTACTTCGCGCTTCAATTTATACAGTTTCAGTGCATCACGTTTTTTTTTTTTTTTTTTTAAATATTCTTCGAATTAAAAAAAAAAAAGGAAATTAAGGAAGAGTATGGGGAAAAAGATAAGGAAAATGCCACAAAAACAAGGCCAATTATGCAACAAAAAAAAAAAACCTAAACAAACAAAAACAAAAAAACAACCCAAAACCTCCCAACAAAACTACTGACATTTTTATGTGAGGTGCACATCTGAGCACGTGAACGCGCGTCCGTGTGCTTACGCGCGTCCGTGTGCTTACGCGCGTCCGTGTGCTTACGCGCGTCCGTGTGCTTACGCGCGTCCGTGTGCTTACGTGCGTGCGCATCTGTATGTGTGTGTACAGTGATAGCTCAGCTCACGAACATAATTGGTTCCCAGAAAGTGTGTGTAAGGCGAAAAGTTTGTCTTCCGAACATTTATTTCCCATAAGAAACCATGAAAATGAGAATAATCCGTTCCCAGGTCCCCATAAAACATAATTTTCTACTAAATAAGCCTTAAAACTACACAAAAATATACCTTATTTTATGTATAATAAATGTGCTATTGTATTGTAATTAAAGAAATAAACTGTACTGTATAATAAAGTGGTTTTATTTACCTTTGTGATGGTAGTTGATGGCTTGATGGAATGGAGTGGGAGGAGGAGGGAGGGAGGGACTTACTGTTTGGAAGGAGTGTTTGGAAACGCCTATTGTTTGGAAACACCCTTAGCCACACACGCACCCTTAATAGCTTCCTTGTTCTTAAGGATGGTAGCAATGGTAGACTTAGCGTACTGGTACTGGGACGCTGAGTCACACAAACGCACACCTCGTTCGTGTTTTTCAATGATCTCCGCCTGTGGTGGCGTGTTTTTCGGTCCCATAATAGCAAAAGTACACTCAATATGGTCCAAAATGTCTATCAAACACAAACCACTTCCGCACTCAAAGAAAGGGGTGACGAACTGTGACGTCATGAGCGCAGGCCAGCTTCTCGTGGCCGCCACCGTGGCGCTGTTCGACCGCGTGGTTTGATTCGTCCGCCGAAAACTAGTTCGTCAGCAGAGACTATATGCTCGCAAATTTAATGTTCTTGAAGCGAAAAGTTCGTGAGCTTAAGCGTTCGTCAGCGGAGGTTTTACTATATTTATATTTTATTTACATGTCATGCATTATTTTTGAATATTTATTTGGTATTATAAGCATATTGAATATGTATTTATTGATATTATATACACATATACATGTATGTAGATGTCAGTGTGTGGGGGGGGTTGATCCTACTTCGCGAAATTCAGCGGTCGCGGCGGGGAACTCGGTCCCAATTAACCGCGGAAAGCAAGGGATCCCTGTATACAGTTTTGCCACTGTGACCTTGAAAAGTCAGTCAAGGTCACTCAAGCACAAACTCATCCGAGCACTCATAGTAGTGAACCAGCATACCAAGTTTGAAAACTTCAGCGCACAGCAAGTAAATGTCTGGAAACTAAAGTCAGACGTACAGAACGCATATTTATAGCTCCCAAGCCACTCTGTGGGAAAAATTAAAAATGAGAGGGACGCTCATGGAGTGTATCGGACCGCCGCCATACAGCATAAGTAATAATTACTCATGTACTCATCACACAATATGTTCTCTAGGATATGGACTTGACCAAATCGGTGTATGTGTGTGTTTTTGTGTGTTTGTGTGTGTGTGTGTGTGTGTGTGGGTGTGTGTGTGTGTGTGTGGGTGGGGGGGCTGCAGTGATCCATACTAAAACTCAATATGAATTCAAAACATCTGTGCATAGTGTATAACCTTTTCATAAATGTGTTTATTCTTTTTATTAGTTGTTTTTATTCAAATGTTAAAAGTTAAGTGTGAGAATGATGCGTCCTGCAGAGAGACGGCGCCGGACGCAGAGAGACAGCAGCTCAGCTGGAGAGACATTCCAGGACCGTTACAGGGAGAGTAAGTCCATCTGATGCGTGAGTGATGAGAGCAGAATTTGCTGTGTGTGTGTGAATGTCGATGATGTGGCTTCCTGTCTGCTCTGTTGTGGAACAAATGGCTGCAGGTCGTCGGGTTTGTCCTTCCTCGCGTCTCATTCTAGTCTCTTGTGTCTCATTCTAGTGGCCAGAATTTTGTGACAATCCTGCAGCTCGTTCAGAACCTCATGCACGAAGACGAGGACAAACGGGGACACCGGTGAGGAGCTGCATCACTCAGCACTGACTGCATCAAAGATGATGCATGAATGCAGCGATGCATTACACACACACACACACACACACTCACACACACACTCACACACACACTCACACACACACACACACACACACACACACACACAGAGAACAAAGTGATGATAAAGCAGTTAATGATAAACTCTTCACTGTATGTTTTGGCTGACAAATATGTGTGTGTGTGTACATAGCAGAATGCAGTGTGTTGGAGAGCAGGGTCACATGGCCTTACTGGGTCACAGCCTGGCTGCGTACATCTCCATCCTGGATAAAGAACGTGTGAGAAAACTGACCACACGCATCCTGTCAGACACCACACTCTGGCTCTGCAGACTCTTCAGGTATACGCTCTCATCGTCATCCTCATTATTATTTTCATCACCATCACCACCAGGGGCAGTGGTGGTCCAGTGGTATAGGGCGCTGGCTTGCTGATCCTAAGCTTGGGGGTTTGGGTTCCACTCTCCACAGGGTTCTCACAGGCCGGCCATGTCTCTCACTGTCTATGGTGGGAGGTTCATGTAAAAGAACCACTGCTGACTTTCGACAAGAGGCGCTGCAAAGCCGCCAACGTCTTTCTGCCCTGCGATGGCCTGGCGAGCTGCCCAGGGTGTACTCTGCCCTTTCCTGGAGTCGGCTAGGATGGGCACCAGTCTCCCTGCGATCCGAATTAGAATTAGGTAGTTACAGAAAATGAACTGAACCATCACCACCTTCATCACGCTCAGGGGCGGTGGTGGCTGATTGGTTAAGGCGATGGAATACTGATTCAAAGGCAGAGGTTCAATTCCTACTGTCACCACTCCTGGGCCCTTGAGCAGGGCCCTTAATCCTCAAATGCTCCGTTGTATAAAAATGACAATTGTATGTCACTCTGGAGAAGAGAGTCTGCCAATTGATGTAAATATAATCACCATCCTCATCACGTTCATCACCATCCTCATTATAAATTTTATCATCATCAATTTTATCATCATCAATTTTATCATCATCCTCATCAAATTCATCACCATCCTCATCATAAATTTTATCATCATCGTCATCATCAATTCTATCATCATCCTCATCATTTTCATCACCATCCTGATGATATTCATGATCACTTTCATAACCATAACCATCCTTATCATCATCATCATCATCATCACTTTCATCACCATCTTCATTATCGTCATCATCACTTTCATGACCATCACCATCCTCATCACTTTTGTCCTCATCACCCTTATAGTGTTCATCACTATCATCTTCATCACTTTCATCACCATCATCATCACTTTGATTACTATCACTTTTGTCCTCATCACCCTTATAGTGTTCATCCCTATCATCTTCATCCCTATCATCTTCATCACTTTCATCACCATTGTCATCACTTTGATTACTATCACCATCCTCATCACTTCCATCACCACCCTTATCATCATTTTCATCACTACCTTCATCACTTTCATCACCCTCATCATCTTCATCATCACTTTCATCTCCATTGTTATCCTCATTGTCACTTTTACCAGCCTCATCATCACGTTCATCACCATAACCACCTTCATCAAACTCATCACCATCCTCAAAATTCTTCTTCTTCATTCAGTTCAATTCAGTGTTATTTGTGTTGCCCCTCTTACAATTTAAAAAAAAATAAAAGTCGGGGCTTACAAACTATAAAATAATTTAAATATTTTAAATATTTAAAAATTATATCCTATAACCGCTACACATCCCTAATGGGCGTCGCCCACGGTGATGGTGGAAGGAAAAACTCCCTCAGTAGATGCGAGGAAGCAGGCGCAAAAGGGAAGCCCACCCTGATTTGGGTGAAACCATAAAGATAGAAACTGTCTGTGAGAAACTTCATTACAGTCCAAAATGTGGTCCGGTTCGTGAAACAGCTGTAAGTCCGAAATAATTGTGGGAAATCGAGTTAATATCACCGGCAGTGAAAAGTCATGTTCACAGTCTGTGAGTGCACATCTGGGTCCATTTAAATCTTCATCAGCAGGAAGGAGGGGCTTCCAAGATGAGAACTCCACCCAGCATCAGCACAACAGGAACAGATCACAGGACTCAGGAAGCAGAAGGATCAGGATCCTTCCTGGGAAATATAATCTCGACCAATCAGCTTGCTGGATTCACAGCCAATCAGAGAACACTCAAATCAAGCAGGGAGAACAGAGCATGTTGGGTAGCGTAGTTGAATGTACATGTAACGCTGTCGTGTGCATGAATTTTGAATAATCTTTAATTTTTTAATTTCCCGATGGGAAATCCCGTGTTATTGCGGGGACGCGAAGTAGGAAACGCAAAGTGGCGAGGGATTACTGTATATAAAGTGAACAACCCCTGTTTCTCTTTCATTAAAATAACGCATTCAGACTAACCGGATTGTTGTTATTGTTCCTTTATTATTTATATCGTGTGTAAACTGTACATCATAGTGTGGCGTATTTTATTTTCATAGTTTCGTTATTATTAAAAGTAAGTTAAATATAATTGGATGCGTGTCTTGGTGTTTGATGTAAATGAAACAGAATGTTTTAATCGCAATAATAAAGGGTGTGATTATAAATACGGGTGTGTCGTCGCAGATATGAGAACGGCTCGGCGTATTTCCACGAGGACGAGCGAGACGGACTGCTGAGGGTGTGTCGCCTGGTCATTCACACTCGCTATGAGGATTACGCTACCGAGGGTTTCAGCGTGTTCAGCGCCAAAGCCCCGGTCATTTACCTCAGTGCGGCGTGCAGGCCAGGACTGGGAGAATACCTGTGCAACCAGGTGAAAGCCTGCAAACATTCACACGGATTTAATAATAAATGTAATTATGTGTGACGTTAGACATGAAAAATATTTCCATAAATGTAAAAAGTAGTCATTTAAAAGTATTTATTTGTTTGTTTGTTTGTTTGTTTACAGTTGGGTCTGCCTCTGTCCTGCCTCTGCACTGTGCCATGTAACACCATGTTCGGCTCGCAGCACCAAATGGTCTGTGTTTTC
>CM045738.1:9434796-9509796 GCA_024760905.1 Plotosus lineatus | reverse complement strand
CACACACACACACACAAAACTCGGGCCCCGCCCACATGCAATGCACAGCTGACGGAACAATTCTATTTAAATGGATGGGATGTTTTATTTATAGCAGAATTACAGTACCTGTTTGAAAGATCAGAGGTCCTCGTTCAATATTAACTGGCTTCCTTACGAAATCGGAGGTCTTCTCTCATGGAGCACTCTGTTTTAATATCGTGACGAAATAATTGCCTCTGTCACTGTATTTCTGCTTTAAGGTCTCCTTCTGGTTCAATACGTCCCGATTGTAGAGGGGTTTCAGCGATAACGAAATATAACGCTGCCTGATCAATCTCAAAGCAAGCCAACAGTCAACTCTCCTTCACGCGTGTGACAAACAGGAAGTATGGGTAACGTCAGCTGCCTCCTGGCCAATGGGAAGCCAGCGGGAAGGGATGTTGGGAGACAGCAAGATGTTGGGAGCAACTCGCGCATCGTGTGAAATTTTGATTGGCGTGTTTGAATTTTGAATGGCGCATTTGGCGCTTTTCGTAAGAGGAGGTTGTTTTTGTATCCCGGGGACGAAAACTGTTTTTGGTAAACTGGAATTTTCGTACCCTAGGGGTTTTGTAAGAAGGGGGGGCGACTGTAATCCGTTCCAACTTGACAGAAACAGGTCCATTTGGCCGAATATATGAAAAATAAACATGTAAAAACAATAAATATTTCATAATAATAATACATGTACATTAATAATAATTAATAATAATAAAACAAGAATAAGCAATGTCAACTAACCCTTCCGATCATCGACTGCGGCAAAGATGTCAAATGGGCAGGCATGAGGTGGTGCCTAACAGAGACGGAGGAGGAGAAATTTGTGCATGTGCACGCTATGAATGCCAGTGAGAAAGGATCATGGTAAGCTCCCACATGGTCAGTGCTTCTCAAATAGTGGTGAATGCACCCCTTGGGGGGCGTGGTGTGATGCCAGGGGGTGGGGGGAGTAATGACCCTGGGGAACATGCTTTTTTGCAATCCTGTACTAGAATTAAGTGTAATTGCACATCCTCTACAGTAGATGGCAGTGGAACTCTCATTATATTCCCTGTGGTGTGATGGCTCTGTTCTTTGAATTCGAAGATAGTGAATAGTTATTTCTCCTTGCCTGCGCTGAGTATTTTTTTGGAAAGCGAGAGACAGTTGGCGCTGGCAGATCCCCGCTCTCTAGGCCTAGGTCCCTTCCACGGTGGCTCAGCTGGCTGAGATGGCTGTGGTGGTTCCTTGACTGACAGAAATACGCTGATGGCTTGGAAGCCTACTCTTTACGAAAGTCAGCAATGGTTCTTTTACATGCCTCTCACCATAGATAGTGAGAGACATGGCCTGCCTTTGATAACCCAGTTAGCTGCACTGGGGGGGGACAGTGACAACCTTGTGGGGACTCGAATCCCCAACCTTAGGATCAGTGATCCTGCGCCCTAACCAATAGACCACCACTGCCCTCTCTGTGGTGTAGGAACACGGTGAGAGCACAACTGCCACCTACTGTAGAGGATGCACAATTACACTAGGTGGCAGTTGTGCTTTCATTGTCACGCTATGGTGTAGGGAAAAAGCACCGAGCAAGCGATATGAAGTGTAAGACACTATTTATAGTTGCTTGCGGGGCACTGGGGGGGGGCATGAAATGTTTTTTTTTTCTTCCTATAGGGGGCATCACAGAAAATAATTGAGAAGCACTTCACAAGGAGTTCTCGGAGCGCAGAGGAATACACACGGAAGAATACGAGGCTAATTGGCCCGGAAAAGCCATTTCCCCAGCATAGCTCGTAAATGAAAATTTTGCTCGTTGGGTGGGCCGGATGTTTTGTGGGATCGAAGCTCGTATCATGGAAAATTCGTTATAAAAGACACTCGTAAGTCAAGGTACCACTGTATGTTATTTCGAATGTAAACAAATGGTGAGAAATACACATGATATCTGTGTACTGTATGTTTACGTCGCTAGTTATCCAGTAACCAGTTAAAATTTTATTCAATGGAATTCAGTACCATCCCAATCTTACCACAGGCTGTTTGGAGAATGTGAAGTGTGTGTGTGTGTGTGTGTGTGTGTGTGTGTGTGTGTGTGTGTGTGTGTGTGTGTGTGAAAAAGAGAAAGTTCTTTAGTGGTGTGTGTTAGTATGAATCAGGTGCCTTGGTTACAGGGGGCTGTGTCTCATTCGCGGGTGCCGCCTCTCTCCGCGGCCTCTCTGAGGGACGTGCTGGGCTCTCTCATACTCTCTATTGTAGGTGGGATTCACCCTCGTTCCCTTTTGCTACTTCCCTCGCTCCCTCCGCTCGTTGTGTTTCCCCTCCACTGCTCCCTCCCTCACCATGTCCACCGCTTCTGATGGCATGTGCGCAAAACATCCCGGAATTTAATGAATAAATGAATGAAATCACTTCATAGAGCTCAGATGACTGGCAGGTCATCGGCGCTGGAGCTGTGTTCAGGGATTCAGTCCGTTTCAGCATGTGAAATTCACATACGATGCTGGAGTGTGTGAAAAAGAGAAAGTTCTTCAGTGGTGTGTGTTAGTATGAATCAGGTGCCTTGGTGTGTGTGTGTGAGTGTGTGTGTGTGTGTATGAGTTAGTAAGAGTGGAGTATGAAAGTCTCTGACACTGACTCACTCAGTTGCCTACTGCATTACTCACACTTCCTGATTCACTCGTTTAACATCTTTATTCATTCAGAAATTCACTGACTCACTCTATACCCTCACTGACTCACTCTATACCCTCACTGACTCACTCTATACCCTCACTGACTCACTCTATACCCTCACTGACTCCTCACTCATTTGTTGTTTTTCACATCATATAAATATTTCTCTCTCAGAATACTAATTAACTGCATCTCTCTCTCACACACACACACACACACACACACACACACACATACTCTAACAAACACGCATGAACACACATGTCATAATCTCCACTTTGTACCTCACTGACACTCTTTCAATCCTTTTCACTTTCACTCACTCCTTCACTCAGGCTTGCTCACTCTTACTCGTTCACACTATCATTCACACAGTACCTCCTCTCTCTCTCTCTCTCTCTCTCTCTCTCGCTCTCTCTCTCTCTCTCTCTGTCTCCCCTCCTTTCTCTCTGTCTCTCCCTTTCTGCCCCTCCTACACCCCCTCCCATCTCTCTCTCTCTCTCTCTCTCTCTCTCTCTCTCTCTCTCTCTCTTGTGCACACAAACTGAGACTCTCCACATGGTGGCAGTAGGTCACAGTAGTCTCGTTCTCCTGGGATGTAGTTTGAAAAAGTCCCAAATCAAACTTGGAGTGTGTGTGTGTGTGTGTGTGTGTGTGTGTGTGTGTGTGTGTGTGTGTGTGTGTGTGCGCCTGTGTGTGTGGGGAATGGTGATGCGAAACAACATCACGTGGACATTCCGACAGAGATGTGATGCATGACTTCAGGTCAAGTCAAAGGTCATGCAATCCAGTTTCACCTTAGTTTAAAAACTAAGTTTAATTTTCTGTGATATCACATCCAAACGGCTGAGACTACAAACCTGAAACTGTGTGTGTGTGTGTGTGTGTGTGTGTGTGTGTGTGTGTGTGTGTGTGCGTGTGTGTGCGTGCGAGTGCGCACAAATGGGTCACTGGTGCTGCTTAATGCATGACATCAAGCCGTCCGGCTGTGTCCCATTCTCATGTTTAAGTGTCACAAAGGTTTGTTAGATGCTCTCTCTCTCTCTCTCTCTCTCTCTCTCTCTCTTGCTCTGTTAGTTTTCTTCCATTTCTTGATCTCTATGTCTACTTTCATTTTGCTTTCTCTCTCTCTCTCCCTCTCTCTCTCGTTTTCAGGTTGAGGATGAGCTCACGTCTCCTGTGGTTGTGTTCAGGTTTTCTCAAGATACAAGTTCAGGTGATTTTTCATCCCTTTTTTTCCTTTAGTTTAAAAGATAGACAAACTGCCTCTGATTTAGAGGGAAAGTGAGAAAGTGTGTGTGTGTGAGAGAGTGAGAGAGAGAGAGAGAGAGAGAGAGATAGAGAGAGATGAGAGGTTTAAACTGGAAGGCATTTCTGAGTTCTGTGTGTTTGTATCCCCGCAGCGTCGAGTGGGTCGTTGGACGGTTCCGGTGGAGGAGAGCGAGATGTCCAGGATGCGCTGAACAGATGGGTAAAGAAAACCCCAGAGAACCACAGAGGCTTCATCAACCATATTCAATCAATTTATTTATGAAACCTGAAACTAGTCAAGACTGAATTCAGTTCTGAAATGAAAACACGCGTTTCCACACAGGATTTAAAAATCAATTCCAATTTATTATAGAATTATATTTCTATTTCTGCTTGATCACCAGCTCGGGGATCACTTGGCGCTGATGGTCCCGGCAAGCGGTGTGGATGTGGTGGAGTTGGAGGATGAAGGCGTGTGTGTTCGCTTTAACCCTCTGAAGACTGCTGCAGGTGAGAGTTTATACTGTACACACACACACACACACACACAGTCAGAGTTTGAGAGGGGGAGTGAGGGATAGAGGGAGACAGTTTGAGAGAGAGAGAGAGAGAGAGAGAGTGAATGAGAGGCGAGAGAGTTTAAGGGAAAGAAGTGGAGAAAGTGGGAGGGAGGGGGAGTGGGGGTGGGGGTGGGGCAGAGGCAGTGGGTGGGAGGGAGAGGGATAGAGTGGATACGAGAAAGAGAGCACTGTTCTGAATAGTGTTTGGGTGTGTGTGTGTGTGTGTGTGTGTGTGTGTGCGCGCGCAAAGCTCTGGGCACACAGCAGGAAGACGTGGCAGCTTTGGCGGATAAGTTATCAGAGACAATCCCTGTGTTGACCTCCACGCTGCGTTTAAGACTCGATTTCCGGGAGGAGGTTTTTCGTTTCGCAGCACTGACCTACATCGAGGATTTGAGCTGGGCTGGACTTGGAGTTGTGAGGTCAGAAAACACACAGAGTTCATACCTAAACCAGAGCCCCTCCCCCTCACTCACTCATCCTCTGAGCACGCTCTCCCTCTCTCTCTCTCTCTCTCTCTCTCTCTCTCTCTCTCTGTCTCGCTCGCTCGCCCACTCAACTTAATTGTGATTCTAGTTTATACCCCCAAGTATATGCAGTACTAGAGATGTTTTGTACTTTAGTGGATTTTAGCAAATAAGAAAATAAGCAGTGTGACTCCACAGGTATGAGCCGAAGAGGACAGACGTTGATGAAGCGAAGAGACAGGTGGAAGTGGAGAAGGTGAACTCTGAACTGCTGAAGAAACTCAAGGAACTTGACACAGAGCTGGAGTTCACAACAGGTTATCTAATCATAATAATAATACTACTACTACTAATATTATTCATAAAAAAACCCAGTAATAATAATACCGTATTCTACCTAATAAGCGTCCAGCTCCAATAATTCCCCCTGCCCATTTTTTTTTATCTTATGTCTAATAACTGCCCATGTGTACTGGTCGCAAAATCATAGATCAAACTTACCAAATTGGTATTGGATCAGACTCTGTAATGGTAAAGGGGGCAGTGGTGGTCTAGTGGTATAGGGCGCTGGATCGCTGATCCAAAGGTTGGGGGTTCATGTCCCACTCTCCACAAGGTTGTCACTGTCCGTCCGTCCCCCCCCCCCCCCCCCCCCCCAGTGCAGCTAACTGGGTTATCAAAGGCGGGCCATGTCTGTCACTGTCTATGGTGTGAGGCATGTAAAAGAACCATTGCTGGCTTTCGTAAAGAGTAGGCTGCAAAGTCGTCAGCGTGTTTTTGTCCCTTGCTAAAAAGGGTTGTGACAGGAAGGGCATCCGACGTAAAAACCTCTGCCAAATCAAATGTGCGAATCAGATGATTCGCTGTGGCGACTCCCGAGTAAAAGGGAAAAAGCCGAAGGGAAGACAGACACACTGTAACGGTAAAATGAGGCGTTCACTGCCTTTAAAAGTGAGTTTACACGGTATTTCAAGTCCCCCTGCCACTGAGGAATGTCTGTAACGTTCATCAGTAACAACACATTTGATTGTTCCTCCGTGCTTTAAAAAAACAGGAAAATATTTTGCTGTGTTCTCTTGGTAAATGTACAACAACTAATGAACAATTAGAAACTGCTACAGCAAAACTATGGGATGCTCTGAATGAATGGAGCGATGAGCCAAATATGGACCTATCAGAAAGTGATTGCGAGTATTTTTCACCCGAGTCTCCTGCTCACTAACTTCATACATTTAAAGATGTTCCTGGCAATGTGCTTTTGTTTAAGTTCGTGTTGATTGGTTCACAATGCCATGTGCTGAAGTTGACATTCGTGTTGATTGGCTCGATTTTACTTCTGGGAAAATGTTTAAAGGAACAGCACCGGGAAAGAAAAGTAAGAGGTCTTTTATAAAAAAAAAATTGTTGTGTTCTGTTAATTTTCAGCTTTCATGTAAGTAGTTTGGTTGATACCACAAAATGAATAACACAAATACCATTAAAACTCTTTTATTGTTCTGTTATTGTTCCTGCTTTCCACCTCGATGGTAATAAGCACTTACCGTTCCACTCCGCTTGTAACATTTTAATAAGTGCCCACCCATTCCGGTTTTTAAAGTGCCCTGAGCGCTTATCATGTCAAATACGGTAATATAATAAAAATAATGCTGCTACTCCTAATATTGTAAAACCGTAAGAAGAGTATTAGTAATAGTAGTAATAATAACAATTATAATCAAAACAGTAATAATAATAATATTAATAATAATAACTAGTACCACAGGGCTGAGAATTATCGAATCTGATTGGTCAGAAGAGGTCAGTAATCATTTCTTTGGGGAAGTATAAATATCACTCACTCATTTGTTGAACTGCCTAATCCTGCTAGGATAATGGGGAGGGTGGAGCCTATCTCAGTCAACACTATGTGAAGGTGGTATGCACCCTGAATAGCTTGTCATGTAATTGCAGGGCTACACACACACACACACACACACACACACACACACACACACACCTCACACTTAGAGGCAATTTGGAATTATTCTAATGTGTATGTCCTTGGACTGTAGGAGGAAACCGGACTACCATGAGAACACCCAGTGTGACAGACTCTGAAATATTTATAATTCCTCACGAATGTTCCCATGTTTTATTTATAGGCCCTGAATTTGGGGAAGAGAAGAACTGTGTATTTATCGGAATGGCGTCAGAAGACCTGGACGTTTCTGAGTTGGTTGAAACCATTGCGTCTACAGGGAAAGAGATCGAAGAGAGCGGGAAGGTACACATTCACGTTGAAGGGCCAAGATTTTATGTGACACGTGCAAATAATGAAGAATTCATTCGTTTAGTCATTTTCTGAATCGCTTAATCCTAATTAGGGTAGTGGGGAGGCTGGCGCCCATCTCGGACGACTCCGGATGGGGGTGGGGTACACCCTGGACAGACCACCAGGCCATCGCAGGACCAACACTCACACAACCATTCATACTCATACCTAGGGGTGATTTGGAAAAGCCAGATAGTGTACTGTGCATGTTTTTGGACTGTGGGAGGAAACCGGAGTACCCGGAGGAAACCCACACAAGCACAGGGAGAACATGCAAAGTCCACACGGAACGGCTCGGCAGACATACGAACCACTATGCCACTGTGCCGTCTAAATAAGAATTCAGATTAATAATAATAAAAATATTTATTTGGTTTACTATTATTTTAATAATTGTGATGTTTTGCTTTTTTATATTTTTATTGTTTTGTTGTTTTTGTTTTCTTATTGTTATAATTTTAATATTGTTCTTGTTTATAGTTGTTGGAGAATATGACTGAGGTCGTGAGGAAGGGCATCCTGGAGGCGGAGCTACAGCTTCAGAAAGCTGCTGAGGAGAGACTCTTAGAACAGGTGTGTGTGTGTGTGTGTGAGTGTGTGTGTGTGTGTGTGTGTGTGTGTGTGTGTGTTTTTTTTGGGGTTGCATCTTTTTCTGTATGTTTGTATGCTGGGTGTGTTACTGGGTGTGTGTGTGCACTTTTTTGACACCACCCTTGCTCCTGCTAGTTAATACATGGAGTGTATGAAATGATGTCCAGTTGCTTTATCTCTGTCCTGCTGGACATCCGGGGACAAAAAAAACCACCAGCTGGTTGACTGAAACTTTTAATACCCAGCTTTCCTTGTATTTGTTTTTCTCTCCTGTAGGGGGTCCTGCGACAGATTCCAGTCGTCGGCTCCATGCTTAATTGGCTGTCTCCGATTCAGAGCTCGATGAAAGGCAGAACGTTCGACCTGGCAGCGGGTAACATGTGCTTCAATTCTATTCTTGAATTCTATTCGCCGTCTTCACAAAGGATAAATTACACTACAAGATATAGTAACGTTGCTTTAAATCCTGTACATACAGGGATCCCTCGCTACTTCGCGCCTCAATTCATGCGGCTTTAGTGCATCATGGGTTTTTTTTTTTTTTTTTTAAATATTCATCATTTTAAAAAATAAGTTAATTAATCAAGAATCGGGGGAAAGGTTAAGGAAAATGCCACAAAAACAAGGCCAATTATGTAAAAAAAAAACAACCCAGACCCCGCCCATCACCCTCACCGAGCCCTTAATTTTGAACCTTGACCTTTACCTTCGTGCCATGAAGTAGACGAGCTAACCCCTACCCTGTCATTCATTTCCTTCAGGTTCTTTGGACAGTACGGAGCCGATATACTCCATGAAGGCTCAGACAAGTAAAGAGGCCTCGCCGGAAACTCCCATCTCTACGCCCAAACCAGTTACAGGTTTCTATTTCCGAGTTTGAGTTTATTAATCTCGAGCATGTTCAGAATGTTCCTCAGAACCTGACTACAATGCAGATAAAAAAAAAATTTCGGTCCATTTATAATCTCAGCGCATGACAATGCGACATGTTTCACTGACAGGACAAAAGCTGTTCCGACGGTCCACCGCCAGCTCGGAGTCATACAGCGAGACCAGCTCGGTCTTCCACCCGGACGAGTCTATGAAGGAGGCGGAAGTCCCTCAGGGTCTCACGGCCGAGGTCGAGACGCCTCCGGACCTCATGCAGGAAGTGGTGCCGTCCGATCAGAGTGTTCCAGAAGGCCAGGAGGAGTCCGTGTCGATCAGATAGAACCATGAAAATCCATCAGCGGCGCCAAAGCGGCTGTACACTGTGAAGTGCGCGACCTCGATGCCTTGACCGAGTCAGACTAGGGCTGTGTTCCAATACTGTCAGTAACATTTGCTTGTCCACTTCCCCTGTGATTCTACCTTATAAATTCTGTTCTGTTATTAGCTGAAATGGAAACGGGTTAAAAGGTACAGATCAAGGAGCACAGGTTACCCAGAAAGCATTGCACCGCATGCAAGTCTGATGCAAGTTTCCTTTCAAAATGGCGGATGAAGAGTGAACAGGAGCAATAAATGAAACGAATGCAGTCGTTTTGTCTGCACGGTGGTCACGGTTGCCCCTCATGCACGCTCCTGTGAGGTGGGAAGTGGATGACCGCGTGTTAGAACAGTATTGGAACGCGGGACAGGAAGTGAAGATTTGTTCTGAAACAAAAGGAATCGTTTCATCAGTGCTCCTCCTATCACACACGTACTTTACTCTCGATTTTCTTAACAATGAGTCCGTGTCTTTGATGATTATTTTTCGTTGTAGTATGGGCCGTGTGCGCCGCTGTTTTTTTTCCGTCCTTTTTGTTTACATAATATATGTATTCCCTCACTGTAGATTATAGGTTTGAATTTATTGTACATCATTTTTTTTGTTTGTTTGTTTTCAGCTACACATTTTTGTTTTTATTTGTTTTAATGAAAGCAGCATTTTGGCCAGAAGTCAAGTGTATACAATTCTCCTCGTTACCCCTCGACGTGTGTTCAGTATCTGTGTAATCTTTGACTTTTCTATCATTTTTTAGTGGCTTTTAGTAATACATAAAATATTTAATATTAAATATAATATCCAATTTATATATATATATATGTATATGATATAGATATAGATATATCAACTGTAATATTTTGATAGCGAGCATTTATCCTTCGCCACAGCATCTAGTTTCCATGGCATTGTTGCTCCAGTTGGTCCGGTCGAGGCTCAGCAACATTAATGTGGCAATAAAATGAAGCAGCTGATGATCTGAATGTTCTGAATGTACTGAATGATCAGGTTATCGCGTCAATGCACTTTTTCTTCCCTGATGTCTCGCATATAAAATGGGGGACACTAATAATGAAAGGGTGATTCAGGGAACACGAGGAATCATTTTCATATATGTATCGGCCTCACAGAGCCCTGACTTTAACCCTGTTGAAAGTTTTCGGGATGTTACGGAAAAGACTTTATGGAGGGCTTCGTTTTTTTTTTTTTCCTCGTCGACTCAAGACGTCATTGAGAAATGATGTGAAATTGGATGGAAATAAATCTTATGTTTCTGAAGTTTGTTGAAACGATGCCATCACGGGTACGTGCTGTAATCAACACTAAAGGTGGAAGAGTACGATATGTGTGCGACGGTGGGTTCTTTTTTTTTTTTTTGGGGGGGGGGGGGGGGGCTGGAAAGAAAGTTGTAAGTAATGGTGTAAAGTTTGCTGCACACAATCTAACACTGTTTATCAGTCATCAGATTGTTTTTGTTTTTGTTTGTTTTTTTGTTTTTGAAAGGAAATATTTGAAATATTTATAGACGGAGTCTTTCGCATCAGCAGGCGGCGCTATAGCATTGCGGTTAGCACGTCTATCTTGCAGCAAAATGGTCCTGGGTTTGAATCACTGAGATTATGCAAAGTCCAAACAGAAACGACCGAGCCCGGAACCCGAACCCATCTTTCCGACTGACATTTTTAAAAATGTTTCACTCTCGGCATTTGATGTGTTTGTTTTTAGGTTTGATTGTGAATAATATCTGGGTCGATGAGATTTTGGGGTCGTCGTTAGCGCGTGTGTGTGTGTGTGTGTGTGTGTGTGTGTGTGGCCCTGTGATTCAGGGTGTACCTTGCCTCCCCCGCCCAGTGTCAGCTGAGGTAGGCTTCAGCCTTTTCGTGACCCTAGTAGTATATTAAACGGTTCAGCAAATAATTGAGTGCGCGGGTCTCCAGCGTCATCGACCTCCATCGCCGGTTACAGAACAGGATGTATTTTTTTCAGGGAATCGAAT
Source organism: Plotosus lineatus (assembly GCA_024760905.1). Taxonomy (NCBI): domain Eukaryota; kingdom Metazoa; phylum Chordata; class Actinopteri; order Siluriformes; family Plotosidae; genus Plotosus; species Plotosus lineatus. The sequence goes on along the minus strand of CM045738.1, from coordinate 9,498,698 downwards.
ATTAATAGCTGCTCTAGCGTAAGTGAGAACCGGAACAAAAATTTAATTGACGTTCCTCGATATTCGGCTGTTGAATGAGCACCACCCTTTCATGAAATTCATTTTGATTTGTTGTCATAGTCCGATGGGTGTGGCATAAGAGGAATGGAACACTTCTGATAGTTTTCGGGGAATAAAGGACATTCAGTATATTTGAATTTCATGTTTGATTCCCGCGTTAAGGTTACAGGGTAGTGTATTTTTATTTGTGCGTGGCTTGAGACTCATGATTATTGATAATCAGGGTTTTTGTACATAGTATCATAATTTAATCCGGATCATCTTTATTTATTCTACTGATTGATGTCTGAACTACGAATCGGAATCGTTTACCGGGTTTGAGGATCTGCGCTCGTCCTTTTGCACTCTCTCGCTTACTCGGATAGAGCAAATTATGGGATTGTTATTTTATTATTATTATTATTTTTTTTAATTATTATTATGGGTGTGTTAATGTTTACTATAAAATTGTCCCAGCTGTTAGTGATGTTGTTATTTACACTTTTATGGTAATAACTTTGTTTATGCCATCATCACAAAGCTACTGATGGAAGAGTCGTTCCCTTTAACATGTCATCGTTATTCTCGCGCTCACTAATAAGAGCTCGAAAATATCAACTGAACTACAAACACACTGAACTTTTTTCACCAACTGATCAATGTTCAGCCCGAGGTGATGAGATCACTCTGTCGATTGTTCACATGAAACACATTCACACGTGATCTGGACCTGGATGATCTCTGTAAGCAGCTACACCATCTTAATTTGGTGCAATAAACAAACTAATAGATGGGGTTGTTTTCTTTTGTTTTCTTTTGTTTTTCTTTCCTGTGCCAGAACAAATTTAGTGATACAAGTAGAGTCGGTTAGTTTTTATAATCTCATGAGCTTTTCCAAAAAGCGAGTCTGTAAATTATAATAAAGATGATGATGAAGCCAAGCAGAATTTGTCAGCTCATTATTTTCTGTCTTCGGTGTTTGCCTTGAACTGATTCATCTAAATTTATCAACAAAAAAAAAAAAGCACATTGTGTATTGTCACTTTTTCTATATTCAGCTGGTCAAGGATTGCTAGTGTGATAACTTGGGAAGGAAATAACCAATAGCATAATCAAATTTGGTGTTCGCCCCACCCCCCCATCAGGGGTGAGTAGAGTCACGCTTTCTATATTTGGCTTGTCAAGAATTGGAAAATAATGGCGTATGACAACGTACTTTAGTGGAAGGGCTCTACGCAGGAAAGTCTTGGTTGGGGTTGTATTTGGGTCACCATGACCTTGATTCAAGGTCACAGCAGTCGTACTGAATTTGTCTATATTGGCATTTTAGGAAATGGTCCCTTGGGCGGGAGTGTCTGGACCCTAGTGGTCTATTTTGATTTGTACATTAAATGTGCTTACATATTGTCCTTGATTTCACTTTTTTAATTAATAAACTAATTATCATTGTTGTTGTTGTTGTTGCTGCTGTTGTTATTTTCTTCAATTTTATCACATACTTGTCCCTAAGACCCGACCTTCCTTTTCCTTTTTTTTTTTTTTTCCCCGTTTGTCCTCTGTTTACATTTCCCTGTCCACAAAATTGTCTTCAGCGTCATATCTGTGGGTGCATGTGGTTGTATGTCTTGTGATTATATTGTTGTGGATCAGTTTTTAATAAACAAGCAAACATTAGAGAAATATAATTTATTTAACAATTTATTTAATACATTACATTTATGATCAACAAATAAAAATACAGTAATATACAACCTTTAAAATGTTCATATTTTCAAACCATATTGTCTAATTAGTTCATAAAATACAATTTTCTTCTTAGGATTATTGATGCACAAGATAACAAGCAGTTCATATGATGTCCATAATAATCCCACTTTTTAATCAATCACTCAATATAGAACCTGTCGTGCATTATTTGACTATCTGCACTTTATTTATTTCATTCACATTTTGACCAGCAGATGAGGTAAACTTATATTTGAAGGCTAGATGCTCGGCTTCAGGAGGAATCTGAAAAACAACAAAATACATACATTTCATACATTTAGAATTGAACAGAAATGATGAAATATTAATAATTAGCTAATTAGTTCTAAAGTCATCCTGCATGTGCCTAACCTGGACTCTGTCCTGGACCGGCTCTCGTAAACCACTCGTGTCTGAGTAAGTCTTCCAAAGATGGACGTGATTTCGGGATGAACTCCAAGCACCACATCATCAACTCGACGCAATCTGATCACACACAAACACAAAGTTGGTCCATTTTAAACGCATGCTAATTACTGCTTTTTTAAAGTATATTACAGGGATCCCTCACTTTCCGCGGTTAATTAGGACCAAGATCCCCACACGACCATCGAAGTAGGATCACCCCCCCACCCCCTGACTGACGTATACGTACATTTATGTATACAATATCAATAAATACATATTCAATGCTATAAATGCTTATAATAGCAATTAAACATTAAAAAAATAAGATGTAAATATAATATGAATACACACGCACATACAAATGGTATTGCATGAGAAGAAGACGACACACATACATACATGTGTATTATCACACAGATACAACAATGAAAGTAGTTTTGATGGGAGGTTTTGGGTTGTATTTTGTTTTGTGTTGGTTTAAGGTTTTATGTGCATAATTGGCCTTGTTTTTGTGGCATTTTCCTTAACTTTCCCCCATTCTTCCTTAATTTCCTTATTTTTTAATTAGATTAATATTTATTTTTAAAAAACATGATGCACTGAAGATTCTGGTGTCACAGAATCTTCGAGCCCTTCTCTGATGCCAGGAACATTCAGCTGGACCCAAAAATGCAGGACACAGAGTGTGATGATTGTTCACAGGGACGGCACTAGAGCACGGGGAAATTGTAGTCATTGTTAGACATATGGAGAAACACGGAAATCAAACTAAAGTGGGAACTGGTGGAGCACAGAGCTGAGAGCCAGAGAGATCACAGGGAAGAGGAACAATCTTATAGCACCGGGAGGAGCGCTGCTAGTTTTTATAGCCTGTGATTAAGTGGAATCAGGTGTGTGTTTAACACTCCACCCACGTGTCACAGCCACGCCCCTCTTCAACACGGCGAGAGAGACAGAGAGCCGCCAAAACTAGAGTCTCTCACAAAAGAGATCATAACACACTAAAATAAAAACCACAGTACAGTTAAAGCATAAGAACAATAAAGATAAGAATTTTAACCTTTGTGGTGGTGAGCAGTTGGCATATGTAAATGTTGGGGATGGAGAGAAGAGGAGGATTACCTTCTAAAACAGCTTCAGGTAAATCAGCCAAAGGTGTTTTTTTTTTCTCTTGCTACCGCTTTGAATGGATGACTCTTTTTCAGGATGTTCCTTTCTTTTCTTGAAAAACATTTCTAACGTGACTTATTTCTGCCTTCTTTTCAAAACCTTACAGAAGTGGCTCATGACCTCATAGTTAAATGTGTTCACAGTGCTGCAAGCGCTTTAGCTTAGCTTTAGTGCTTTAGTGCTAGCTTTAACTTTATCAGGGTGATACATGGTATCAACAACTTCTGAACTTCCCCAGAACAGTGCTAGCTTTATCAGGGTGATACATAGTATCAACAACTTCCGGACTTCCGGAAAGTGGGCATTTCCCCTCCCTCTCGGTTTCGTTTTTTTCTTTTTTAGCGTTCGACTTCCAGATTTTGGTCAACTTCCGGGACAAAACCCCCCCAGATTTTTTTTGTTCGAATTCCGATTTGTTTGACGTCTAAAGTGTTCGAGGACCGAGGTACCATTGTATCCTATTAGCCATCATCATCATTATTTTCAAAGCAAGTTAATCTGAATTATGATCTGGGGAGGGCCAGTCCATCTGGACTGATTCTGGGTGAGGGTGGAGTACACCCTGGACAGATTTTCAGTCCATCGTGGGTCCAAAACTCATACCTAAGCGTAGTTTGGAAATCCCAGTTAGCCTACTGTGCATGTTTTTGGACTGTGGGGAAGAAACCAGAAGACCCGGAGGAAACCCACACAAGCACAGAGAGGACATGCAAAACTACACCTAGAAATGCCCCAACCTGGGAATCGAACCCTGGACCTTGTTGCTGTGAGACAGACATGCTGAGCACTACACCACTATACAGCATCATCATCATCATCATCATCATCATCATCATCATCATCATCATCTTCCACTTCTTCCGTGGTCGGGTCGCGGGGGCAGCAACCTAAGCAATGAGATTCAGACGTCCCTCTCCACAGCCAATTTCTCCAGCTCTTCCACGGGAACATGGAGGTGTTCGCAGACAAACCAAGAGACATAGTCCCTCCAGCATGTTCTAGGTCGACCCCTGCCTGAAACACCACACCACGGAGGCGTTCGGGAGGCATTCTAACCAAATGCCCGAGCTACCTCAACTGGCCCCTCTTAATGCAGAGGAGCAACAGATCTACTCCGAGCTCTCCCCAGATGGTAGAGCTTCTCACCTTATCTCTAAGGGACAGCCCCGCCACTCGGCAAAGGAAGCTCATTTCAGCCGCTTGTATCTGCAACCTTGTTCTTTCGGTCACTACCCAAAGCTCGTGACCATAAGTGAGAGTTGGAATGTAGATCAACTGGTAAATTGAGAGCTTTGCCTTGCGGCTCAGCTCCTTCTTCACCACAACAGACTGGTTAGGCTCTGTTTAACAGCAGAGGCTGCAGCGATCCGTCTGTCTATCTCCCGCTCCATCATTCCCTCACTCGTGAGCAAGATGCCAAGATACTTAAACTCCTCAAATTGGGGCAGGACCTCATTCTCGACCAGGAGGGTGTATTCCACCCTTATCCGACTGACAATCATGGCCTCCAACTTGGAGGTGCTGATTTTACATCCCGGCCGCTTCGCACTCGACCACAAATCACTCCAGTGAGAGCTGGAGGTCCCGGCCTGATGAAGCAAAAAGGACAATATCATCCGCAAAAAGCAGAGACGAGATCTGATGAATCCGATAAATAATCATAACGCCTCAGCTGCACCTAGAAATTCTGTCCATAAAAATTATGAACAGAATTGTTGACAAAGGACAACCTTGGCGGACTCCAACCCTCACCGGAAACGAATTCAACCTGTTGTTACTAATACGGACCAAACTCTGGCTCCGGTGATACTGCGACAGAATGGCCCGTAGCAATGGGTCCGGAACATCGTACTCCCGGAGCACACCCCATAAGATAGCTTTAGGGACACGGTCGAAAGCCTTCTCTAAATTCACAAAACACATGCCCCCCTCCAAGATCCTGTGGAGCGTGTAGAGTTGGTCAAGAGTGCTACTGCCAGGACGAAAACCAAATTGTTCCTCCTGAATCCGAGGTTCGACTATCGGTCGGATCCTCCTCTCCAGTACCCCTGCATAGACCTTCCCGGGTAGGCTGAAGAGTGTGATTCCCAGATAATTGGAACACTCCGACCTCCCCCACGTGATGTTGCAGAGACGTGTCAACCAAGATGGTCCTACAGCATCCTGAGCCCTGAGATATTCAGGGCGGCTCTCATCCAACCCTGGAGCCCAGCCACCAAGGAGCTTTTTGACTACCTCAGTGACCTCCACTCCAGTGATGGGCAGACCCCCGCCCAAACCCCCAGGGTCTTCATCCTCCACGGAGGGTGTGTTAGTTGGATTGATGAGGTCTTCTAAGTCTTCCCTCCACCTCCCAACAACATCCCTAGTCGAGGTGAGCAGCTACCCACCTCCACTGTAAACAGTATTTGTGGAGAACTGCTTCCCCCTCCTGTGGCGTCAGATGGCGTTCCAGAACCTTTTTGAGTCCAACTGATAATCACTCTCCAGGCCCTCACCGAACTCCTCCCACGCCTGAGATTTTGCATCTGAGACAGTTTCGGCTGCAGCACATTTGGCTTGCAGGTACCTGTCTGCTGCCTCGGGAGTCCCACAGGCCAATAAGACCTAATATGCCTCCTTTTTCAGCTGCACAGCCCCCATCACCACAGATGTCTACCACCGGGTTCAGGGGTTACCGCTACGACAAGCACCGACGACCTTCCGGCCACAGCTATGGGCTGCCGCCTCATCAATGGAGGCACGAAACATGGTCCATTTGGATTCCATGTCATTGACGTTATATTATATTATATTATAGTTTTTAACAATTACCAAAAACGAAGTGAATGTCACTGATTAGTCCCCAAGAAAGAAAAGTCGAAGAGATGATTCAATTCAGTGCCGTCCACTGAGCCTCAAGCAAATAATTGTTTTGGTGTACAGTGTACTACATGGGAATATCAGCACAGACAGACAGACAGACAGACAGACAGACAGACAGACAGATAGATAGATAGATAGATAGACAGATAGATAGATAGATAGATAGATAGATAGATAGATAGATAGATAGATAGACATTTACAGTGTTTGGAGCATGCCATTCGGAGACAATACAAAAAAAACTAAAATGAGATGTTTACATATATTCTGATTTTAACCGTGACAGAGATTGTTTCAGTGAAATGTGTGAATTGCGCAAAGTTAACAATCGCCACACTGTCTTTGTGCAAGGCAGTGGTGGTCCGGTGGAGCGCAGTGGTGGTCCACTGGTAAAGGTGCTGGATCACTGATCCTAAAGTTGGGGGTTCAAGCCCCACCCTCAATGGATTGTCACTGCCCCCCCCCCCCCCCCCCCAGTGCAGCTAACTGGTTTATCAGTCAAGAGGAGCTGCATAACCTTCAGCATGTTTCTGCCCTGCAATGGCCTGGCAAGCTGTCCAGGGTGTACTCTGCCCTCACCCAGAGTCAGCTGAGATAGGCACTGGTCTCCCCACGACCCTAATTAGGATTAAGCTGTTCAGGAAATGAATGTCTTTATGAATACTCATTTAGAATCAGTTCAACATGGACACATAAGAAACTGACTCCAAAATTCTAATCCAAACTACAAAGAAATACAAGAGAAATATATGTACAAGCATCGATTCCTGGGGTCCAAGACTAATAGAAAGGAGAGGAAAAGCATGGCGAGGGGTTGAAATCCGGGTAGATAGGATGTTTTTTGAGTGGAAATGGAGGTAAAATAAAAATAATAATTAAAACACTGATGCTTGAACCCATAATAGATGAAAACGAGAGGTTTGTATTAAAAATAAATATTTAATGACAGGCGCTGGTCGGGTGAGCTTTGAACTTTGAGCCAGGATGTTTTATACGTACTCAGGTTAACCTACACCAACACAGACATATAAGAAACCCTGATTTAAACCGTTAGTATACGCCACAAAGAAAAACAACAGAGAGGAATGAAAATGAGATTTCTGTGGTTTGTTTTTTTATATTAATGTGTGATAGTCATGATGCTGCCTGCTGGCAGACAACAAACTGTGCATTTCCCTCAGGTTGCTTTTCTGTTATCCACTTGGAATAATAATTTTAATGAAATTATTTCATATGGAAAAATCTCTCTCACCTTGAGATACCTCAACATCTAATGCCTGATGTGTGCAGTCAAGGTGTTCTTCTGTGTGAAAGGGGTGCTCTCCAGTCAGAAGGTTAAACAGGAGCACCCCCAGACCCCAAACGATGCCGGGAACGCCCAAGTAGTCATGATCCATATACCATTCCGGAGGGATAATCAACACATCGTCTGAAGGTAAGACAGAAAAAGAGCAGGGTCACAAAGATATATGTAATACATACTACACAGGCATGGCATGATCTGATTGGTCTGCGATCTTTGGATTAAAAAAAAAATTATCCAGGGTGACTCAAACTGACGGTTTATCACGGTCACTTGAAGCAGTTGACAAAAATTAACCATAAGCATCTTATTTTATTTCCCTTCTCCTGTGTTTCTGTGTAGGCGAGAACATGCAGGCGCCACAAAGAAACGCCCTCGCCAAGCCCGGGACTGGAACCCAGGAGCTTGTTGCTGTGAGGCGGATGTGATAACCCTTACGCCATCATGCAACCTGAAGTGTTCTCCAGTGAAGGTGAATGAACTCACCTGGATACTCGTTGAATGGGCTGTCCTGACACAGGTCATCATGGACAAAATCTATCAGTTTGATTTCCAAGGTCTCGGGGTGGATGAGGATGTTCTCAGGCTCGATGTTCAGGAAGACGATGAAACGCTCGCAGCAATGATGAGCCGCCTGAACCACTTGCTGCATGATGTTGCGAGCCTGGTCTTCAGGCACGTAGCCTGCGCCATCATCAATAAAGTCCCAGAGGTTGCAAAATGGACTGAGATCATCCAGGATCATGATGTATTCACTGCCAATGTCAAACCATTCCAGGAGCTCCAGCACATGATCACACTGTGGTGGATTGCACACTATCTTCATTACCTCTACCTCGAAGGGCAAATGGTTAATCTTTCCAAGCTGAAATAAAGCGTTCAGTGTGAAAACATTACAAACTAACATCAAAGTGAAAATGCCAAACCGGATTAATAAGTCCAGTGTGCAAAAGTTATTCCTAAATAAATACCAATCAACAAAATGGTTAGCGAGTTTACTTACAAAGTTACATTCATCGTGCTTATCCTTTTCCAAACTTTTAATCGTAACCTGTTGATGTAAAAGACATTATCATTAATGCATTCTATACATCAGCAACAACTCAAACCTATTACAACACACCTTAAAAAGCAGGGGGACATTATATCCTGTATCTGAGTACTGTACATAAAAATGACCCCGCCCTCAGAGTGATGGTTACTTATTCAAAATTTCAGAACAGGGACGAGCCTATTCTGAATTCAGACCCCAGAAGAGCACAGCAGGCAGGATGCCTTGTTCTTTATGTGGGTGATATTCCAGACAGAAGTGCACGCTACAGTGTCCTGATACTCAGGATAAAACATTTACCTTTTTTCCATCTGCAATCCGGACTCCTGCGTGGAGTTCGTAGAACATTCCTTTCCTAAGAAGCTCTCCCTTGCTGTACCGTGACTCATACACATCTGTTAAATAAATAATAAATTGGTTTATTTACAGTAAATAAGTATTGAAAGTGCTTCAGTTCTGTTATTTTTATCTCCACTATTCAGTACTACAGTATTATAATACATTTATGCATTCCATGCTTTCCTGTGTCATGATATATGAGCAATTCTACACTCTAATTATCGAAGCTACTCCTAGGATATTCATTCATATACTGTGACCTTAAAGTGACCCTAGAAGAATAGAAAATTGGAAATGTTCCTGATTGGTTCTAAGATATTGCATGAAAAAAAAGATAATAATTCTCAAGAATTTGATTTTTTTTCCCACCAAATGCATTTTTTTTTCAGAAACCAGACGTGCTGCTAACACTACAGCGTCTACTAGTTCTGCTAACGCTTTTTTTTTTTAAGTTTTGGCTAATATTGAGAAAAGCAACAAGATATGGAATTGACGTATCTAAAATTTAAAACATTTATTATTACTATTTCAACAGTTATTCAGTTTTTTCCGCCAAATCTGATTGTAATGGACTACAGGCCTTCAGATAAATAATTAGCTCCATGCTAACCATCGAATGCTGTGCTAACCAGATCTCCAGAAAAATCAACAGAATAGGAAATTAAAGTATTTTAATGTAAAAACGTATTTATTTCTCTCTTTTTTAAGAATGTGACTCATTGTTTTACACCAGATGCAAATTAATTGTACTGTACTGCTAAAAGAATGCGAAACAAGCAAACCAGCCTTCCAAGAAAAGCAGCAAAATATGAAATTAAATGATAAGAATTTCTTTTTAAATCAGAATTTAACATTTTGGAAATACTGTAACTTGATTGCAATCATAAAATTGCTATATACTGTGTGTATATATATATATATATATATATATATATATATATATATATATATATATATATAGAGAGAGAGAGAGAGAGAGAGAGAGAGAGAGAGAGAGAGGATTTTCTGAGTAGATCCTTCCGTAGGAGAGTGCTCAATACTTTTTGGTAGAGCAAATAAACAAAAATAAAAGGACAGGACAAAGACTTTCTATTGAAACTCCATTTATCACTACAGATCTGTTTCGAGGGGTGGTGAAACCATCCTCTCTCTTCAGGTGATTATAGAAGAACTATCTTCTAAGTCTCTATATTCTAAGAGACTTCTTCTATAATCACCTGAAGAGAGAGGATGGTTTCACCACCCCTCGAAACAGATCTGTAGTGATAAATGGAGTTTCAATAGAAAGTCTTTGTCCTGTCCTTTTATTTTTGTATATATATATATATATGATGCAGCTGTGAGGGCGGGCACAAACAAGTGCCTGCCCTCACACCGGTCCCAAGCCCGGATAAATGCAGAGGGTTGCGACAGGAAGGGCATCCTGCGTAAAACTTTTGTCAGAATACAAAATGCAAACCGTAAAGACAAATTTCATACCGGATCGGTCAAGGCCCGGGTTAACAACGACCGCCATCATTGCTGTTAACCAACATGGTGCTGGTTGAAATTGGACTACTGTTGGTTGAAGACGTCAAAGAAAGAGAGGCGGGAAGCGTGTCCGTAGGTAGAGAGATAAGAAGAAAAGCATGAGTTTAGGACTGAGACTAGGGACTTTGAATCGGTTGAAACAGGCTTTGGGTGGTCAGGAAGTGCTTCCAGATGACTGGACAACAACAGCTAATGTGATCAGGGAGACAGGTAGGAGAATACTTGGTGTGTCATCTGGAAGGAAAGTAGATAAGGAGACTTGGTGGTGGAATGAGGAAGTGCAGGAGTGCAAAAGAAGAGGTTAGCTAAGAAGAAGTGGAACATAGAGAGGACTGAAGAGAGTAAACAGGAGTACAGGGAGACACAGCGTAAGGCAAACGTGGCAGTGGCTAAGGCCAAACAGAGGGCGTATGATGACTTGTATGCTCGGTTGCAAAGTAAGGAGGGAGAAAATGATTTATACAGGTTGGCACAGCAGAGAAATAGAGATGGGAAGGACGTGCAGCAGGCATTTTCCCTTCGGCTTTTCCCTTCAGGGGTCACCACAGCAAACCATCTGCTTCCATCTCTCCCTATCCTCTGTATCTTCTACTCTTACTCCAACTACCTTCATGACCTCCTTCACCACATCCATAAATCTCTTCTGTGGTCTTCCTCTAGACCTTCTGCCTGGTAGTTCCAACCTCAGCATCCTACTACCAATATACTCACTATCCCTCCTCTGTACATGTCCAAACCATCTCAATCTAGCCTCTCTGACTTTGTCTCCAAAACCTCTAACATGTGCTGTCCCACTGATGTACTCATTCCTGATCCTATCCATCCTCGTTACTCCCAAAGAGAACCTCAACATTTTCATCTCTGCTACCTCCAACTCTGCCTCCTGTCTTTTCCCCAGGGCCACTGTTTCTAAACCATACAACATCGCTGGCCTCATCACCGTCTTGTACACTTTTACTTTCATCACTTCTTCATCCCCTCTGTTGCCTGCACCAACATGTCTGTTGAAGTCTGCACCAATTACCACTCTTTCACTTCTGGGGGTACTTTGCATCACTTCATCTACTCACTCCAGAATCTCTCCTTCTCTTATCGCTCACATCCTGCCTGTGGGATATAAGCACTAACAATATTGAACCAATTTCTAACTTGTGACTCATCACTCTGTCTGACACTCTTCTAACTTCTAGAACATTCCTGACAAACTCCTCCTTCAAGATGACTCTGACTCCATTTCTCTTCCCATCCACACCATGAAAAAACAGCTTAAACCTGCTCCTAAGCTTTTAGCCTTGCTACCTTTCCACCTGGTCTCCTGTACACACAGTATGTCCACCTTCCTCCTCTGCATCATGTCAACCAGCTCTCTATCTTTTCTTGTCATAGTTCCAACATTCAAAGTCCCTACTCTCAGTCCTAGACTCATGCCTTTCCTCTTCTCCCTCTGCCTACGGACACGCCTCCCGCCTCTCCTTCTTCGACCAAAAGTAGTCCAATTTCCACCAGCACCCTGTTGGTTAGCAGCACTGATGGCGGTCGTTGTTAACCTGGGCCTCGACCAATCTGGTATGAAATTCATTGTTGTGACTCGCATATTTTATTTGGCATTTGTTTTATGCCGGATGCCCGCCATATATATATATATATATATGTATGTGCTAAATTTGGCTGACATGGTGGACTTTAACATACCCTTTTGGATATCACTCCAGTTCACATCAGATGACTCCTCATCGCAGCGCTCAGTGGCCACCATCAAACAATCAGAGTCTTTGGTCTCAAAAATCTTCTCATCGCTTGTTTGTGGAATCTTCTCCTCCGGGTAAGATAAATAAATTCTTTCAGATGAATTAGCAGTACTTGCTAATTTAATCTTGAGCAGCAGATGGAACTCTATCAGCCAATCCGGTTCTTCTAAATGTAACTTTTTTACTCGGAGTTCGTCGGTCAGCTACAAAATAAGCAAAGGAAACATTGGTGATGATGTCACGCTACGATACATTGCTTTACTTTAACTTTCACAACAAATAATAAACATGTTCACCAAAAGGACACGTTCAATAAAGCTCCTGTTGACTTCATCAGGGAAAACCAGGGCTGACCTAGCGATGGTCTCGCAATATTTAAACGCAATGTTGGGTGAATACATAAAGGCTGTTCTGCTGGCGTGAGACAACTTGTAGCTCTAAGAGAGAAATGAGAGAGAGATGAGCGATGAGGAAGATGTGAGAGATAAAAAATGAGAGAGAGATGAAAGAGATGAGTGGGAGATGAGAGATGACAAAGATGTGACAGAGATAACAAATTATAAAGAGATGAAAGAGAGATGACAGATGGTAAAGAAATGAGATGTGTGAGACACAGCAGATGAGAGAGAGATTAGAGATGACAGATGATCAAGAGATCAGAGAGATGATAGAGATGAGAGATGAGAAAGAGATGGCAGATGAGAGAGAGAGATGAGAAAGATGAGAGATGATAGAGAGAGATGGCAGGTGAGAGAGAGATGAGAGAGAGATGAGAGAGATGAGAGATAATAAAGATATCAGAAAGATGAGAGAGATGAGAGAGAGAGGTGGCAGATGAGAGAGAGAGAGAGATGAGAGATGATAAAGATATCAGAGAGATGAGAGACAGATGAGAGATAAGAGAGATAGAGATGGCAGATGAGTGAGATGAGAAAAATATGAGAGAGAGATGAAAGCGAGATGAAAGAGATGAGAGAAATGAGAATGAGAAAGATGAGAGAGAGATGAGAGACATGAGAGATGACAAAGAGATGAGAGAGATGAAAGAGTGATGTGAGAGGGATGAGCCAGAGATGAGAAATATGAGACAAATATGACAGTGTGTATTCAGTCTCAGTAAGTTTGGGTAAAGTTGATATATGAAAAATGGACAAATATGAAGATGAATTTCAACCTGGAAGTTAGGCTGGGCATGGCCGGAGGTCAATGACAGCAGGTATTCATATGTCTCGGTTCTCTTAAAGGCTTGATAAAAGCCAGTCAACCCATACGGCACACTAGTGGAGATAAATAACAACAAAAACAATAACGTCAACAAAAACAAAAGCAATAATAATAATAATAATAATAATAATAATAATAATAATAATAGGGGAAGTGGTGTCTTGGGGATAAAGGTGCTGGATTACTGATCCCAAGGTTGGGGGTTCAAGTTCCACTATAAACAGGTTGTCACTATTGTCCCCCCAGTGCAGCTGACTGGGTTCAAAGGCCCGCCATGTTTCTCATTGTCTATTCGGGTGGAGTGAAAATTGTGAAAATTTTAATTTTTGATTATTTTTACTTGGAATAGCAATAAAAAGATGTGGAGCGGTGTCGTCTAAAATATTTTAAAAGCTCATCTTGATAAGTTGATATCTTAGGCTCCCCCAAAAGCGATGAAAATGACCATATTTGGACATTTTTACTGAAAATGTATAATTCCGATATAGTGATCCAATTTGCTTCTATATTATCAAAAACATAATCAAAAACATGGTGGCGTAGTGGTTCGCATGTCCTCCTCACAGCAAGGAGTTTGCATGCTCCCTCTGTGATTGCGTGGATTTTCTCAGGTACTACGGTTTCCTCCCACAATCAAAAAACATGCACAGTAGGCTAATTGGCTGTTCCAAATCACCCCGAGGTGTTGAGTGTGAATGGTTTGTACATGTGTTGGACTGGCAAGCTGTCAAGGGTGTACACCGCCCTCGCCCAGAGTCAGCTGAGATGGACACCAGCCTCCCCGCAACCCAAATTCGGATTAAGCGTCTTAGAAAATGAATGAATATTTGTCTCATCTCATCTCATCTTCTTCCGCTAAGTCCAGGGTCGGGTCGCGGGGGCAGCAACCTAAGCAAAGAGGTCCAGACATCCCTCTCCCCCAGCCACTTCCTCCAACTCTTCCGGGGGGACACCGAGGCGGTCCCAGACAAGCCGAGAGACATAGTCCCTCCAGCGTGTTCTAGGTCAACCCCTGGGTCTCCTCCCGGTTGGACATGCCCGAAACACCACACCAGAGAGGCGTCCGGGAGGCATTCTGACCAGATACCCGATCTACCTCAACTGGCCCCTCTCAATGTGGAGGAGCAGCAGATCCGCTGAATATTTGTATGTTTGGAAAAACATATTTTCCTCTTTTTACACACTCTCTTTCTCTCTCTCTCTCTCTCTCTCTCTCTCACACACACACACACACACACACACACACACAAAAACACACACCTGTGACATCCGATCAGCTCGAACCCTCTACGCATCCCCAGCTCCACCTTTGCTATGACATAGCAGATATGTGCTGGGTACGTCAGGTTTGATGATTCTGCAGTTGAAAGAGCAGATATACAGGTTCCTGCAGGGTCTGACATACTGTACAATGTGTTAATTTAAGGAAATGTGCAGAATGCACGTATACCAAGATCATCTCCCATCTTGATGATAGCCTCTCTGTGTTCATCATGCGGAGTATTCGACCACAAAAGTAGTGCAAGAGGAAGGAGCCAATCTTTCCATTCCGTTTCCTGTTACAGAAACGGTCATGTTTTAGTCAAACAATACCAAGTACCACCATCAGACGCTGGTATTATTGTACTGTACTGGAGCCTATCTCAGACGATTGAACGAAGGCCTGGGTTTTGACCGTAGGAGTACCCAGCGGAAACCCACACAAGCACAGGGAGAATGTGCAAACTCCACAGAGAAACACCCCCGCCGAGCCCACAAGTTGAACCTGGACTCTTCTGGCTGTGAGCTAGACGTGCCAACTGCTCCGCCGCCGCGCCGCCCTGATATTGTTATCATGATGTTATATTACTCACCTCTTCTGTTAAGTTCTTTAGAAAGCTGTAGCTCTGGAAGAGGATCACAGCGATCTCACACATCGTCACGCTCTGCGAAAGAAATATCATAAGCAAACGCAAACTACCGCAGCTATCTGTTACGACCCCTGACAAACTCGAACACCTACTCCGTTCTGAAGAAAGGAAAATTCCATTATCTTCCAGAAGAAATACTCCTCCACTTTTTCTGGATGATCAATGACTATGAGACATTGCTTCATTTTCCACTTGATATACTGGATCAGATCCTCCTTTTCCATCTCGCTCCTGAAACAGATGTTGGCACAGCTGGTTAATTTTGATTTTGTGCTTACATGCTGATATCTTGATGTGGTTTCCTGAGAGAAATTCAGGTTATTGTTGTATATGAGAGGAGAAAGAGCGTCTCACCTCATGAGAGGGCCAGGGAAATCAGGCAGGACTATCTCGTCTGTACATTCATACACGCTCTCGACCGCCATTTTCATTCAAGTTCTGAGAAATCTAGGGAAAGGTTTATAAAAATAATATGATTATTCTGTTCAATTTAGAAAATCTAACCTTCTCTAAAACTGAAAGATGAGATTTCAGAGCTACAACGATCCCATTTCTCATGGATCTCACAACAATTTGTGAATTACTTGACACGGTTAATAAGTTACGGATTGTGTGTGACGGTCTAATCTTCTTGCATTTTGCTTAATTTTATATAAAGGTGAATAAAATGGCACGGTGGTGTAGTGGTCAGCATGTCCGCCTCAAAGCAAGAAGAATCTGAGCCCGAGCATTTCTGTGTGGAGTTTGCATGTTCTCCCCGTGCTTGCGTGGGTTTCCTCCGGGTTCTCCGGGTTCCTCACACAGTCCAAAAACATGCATAGCAGATTAATTGGCTGTTCCAAATCTCCCCTCAGCATGACTATGAGTATGAATGGTTGTGTGAGTGTTGGACCTGTGATGGCCTGGCAAGCTGTCCAGGGTGTACCCCGCCCTCGCCCAGAGTCAGCTGAGATGAGCGCCAGCCTTCTTGTGACCCTAATAAGGATTAAGCGGTTCAAAACATGAATGAACGAATGCTGTCGAAGCAGCCCACTAAAAAACTATCTGCTCCACATTGCCATGTAGGTGGACTCTCTTTTACATTTATTGAATTTATGAGACTATTTCGGGCCTCGCTCAAGGGCCCAGCAGTGGCAGGTTGCCCTTCGGATCAGTAACACTTAACCTCAGAGTCACCATTACTCATAGATTTAGATTTTAATAACTATTTAAATACATAATATACGTCTAGACAAATTATTATTATTATTATTATTATTATTATTATTATTATTATTATTATCATTTTCTAGATAGGCTATAGAACCATCCAAGAATTTGATATTTGTATATACAGTAATCAGAAGACCTACCCCACCTGTTAAGTGAAGACAGCTTGTGTGAACTGGAGGAAATGAGTGAATTTATAATACTGTATACCCGGGGCTCCTTTGTGACGTCACACGCGCATGCAATTCATGAAGGGCGAATGCAGTATAGCACGCACATGCAACGTCACATGCGCATGCGACCTCACATGCGCATGCAACGTTGCATGGGTGTGCTATTCGAGAAGGCCGAAAGCAAGGTCGCACGCGCGTGTGACGTCACAAAGGAGCGCGGGGAATATATAATATTCGCTCATACAGGGCTGTAGTCGGGCGGAAACGCCCCTTATTTTATCAAGCATGTCGAGTTTGCTTTGCGATATCGTTTAATATATATATATATATATATATATATATATATATATATATATATATATATATATATATATATATATATATATATATATATATATGCCACAAAGGGCCATGTTGCTGCAGGTTTTTGTTTTAACCAAGCAGCAGCACACCTGACTTGGCTCATTCATTAACCGATTACTCTTCAGGGCAGTTGATTGGTCAATCTGTGTGCTCGGGCCAGAGACTGACCAATCAACTTGCTGAAGACTCTTATCGGTTGTTTGAATGAGCCAAGTCAGGTGTGCTGCTGTTGCTTGGTTGAAACAAAAACCTGCAGCCACATGGCCCTGTGTGGCACGAGTTTGACACGCCTTGGAAAGGGAAATTCCCGCTAAAAACCATGTTTCATGTTGCTAATTGCTAAGAAATTTACTGACCTACCGCATCTAGATTTTCGCTTCAACATTTTATAAAATGAGAAAAAGAGGGAAGCGGTCCCATGAACCTGATTTTCAACAAGGCACATTAACCAGGGAGGGTTTTTTTGTGAAACGCGCTCTGCCAGTCTGGAAAAAAAAATAAAACGTACAGTTCTGCGCATGCGCGTGTGACACTCCACCTTTAATCCCGCCTTAAAAATGTAATATGCATACATTAATAATGAAGACTTCACAATATGCTAATAAAAGCACTATGCACTCACACTATTCTAATGTTTATGTGTATTTAATGTGTTTATATTGCTTATTTTGCGCAATATGCAGTTCTATTTCAGTGTTGATGTTTGTGCCAAAGTTTAAAACATTACATTTTCATAAGTAGATTTTTTCTGATGCTTAGATTTTTTATTATATAGTAGTTTTGCATTTTCTGAACGTCAATAGCTTTTATTAAATATTACATTTATGAAATACTAATGTACATAATTTTAATGATTGAAACATTAAGCAATACTTGATTAAGTATAATAGTGCTACATGTACATCTTGTAGTTGTCCTACTTTATTCAATGTTATTTTTACTCATATCACATTGTGTATGTTTCAGGTTTATGATGACATCAACAGGTATTTGTACAGCCAGTTAAGGGCAGACTTGAAAAGTTCAAGTTAGGCGTGGACCATGTATGTACGATGTAGTGATGTAAAGCTACACTTCTGTTATTTTACAATAATATTATATCTTGAATCATTGTGTATAATGTAATTAAAAGCTGTTAGTATTTCAAATTTTCTTCTGTTTCTTTACATGTTAGATTTGTAGTTTGGCCTCAGTATATGAAACTGTTGCTCTCAGACACACAGCAACAACTACATACATGTATACTGCAGGATAAATTTTATGTGCAGTTTCTATACTATATATTCCATATTATATGCTACAAATGGCTTCTACAGCATTGAAAATTTTTTTTTAATTTCCCTTTGGGCCCACTCTCACACCCTCCCGCTGCGCTTCACGCACCTTCGGCCTACGGTCCAAGGCGCTGCTACACACTGCCTCAACGACTTTGCCATCTTGTTCAGTTGCCAGAGCAGCCTCATAGTATACCAATAATTTTTTACCACTACAGCACTGCTCATATCCATACTTCCTCCATACTTCCTACCCAGGCTCAGCCAAAGCGCAGCTCCATAGTCCTTCGAGACTGACGGAGAACTACTACCACTACTAGTACAACTACCACTACCACTACCATTACTACTAGTACAACTACCACTACCACTACCACTACTACTACTACTACTACCACTACCACTACTACTACTACTACTACTACTACTACTACTACTACTACCACTACTACTACTACTACTACTACTACTACCACTACTACTACTACTACTACTACCACTACCACTACTACTACTACCACTATTACTACCACTACTACGACTACTACTACTACTACTACTACTACTACCACTACCACTATTACTACTACTACTACTACTACTACTACTACCACTACCACTACTACTACCACTATTACTACCGCTACTACTACTACCACTATTATTACCACTACTGCTACTACCACTACTACTACTACCACCACTACTACTACCACTACTACTACTACTATTACTACTACTATTACTACCACCACTACTACTACTACTACCACTATTACTACCACTACTACTACTATTACTACCACTACTACTACTACTACTATACTACTACTACTACTACTACTACCACTATTACTACCACTATTGCTACTACCACTACTACTACCATTATTACTGTACTACTACTACTACTACTACTACCACTACTACCACTACAACTACTACTGTTACAATCACTATTACTATCACTACTACTACCACTACTACTACTACCACTACTACTACTACTATTACTACCACTACTACTACTACTACTACTACTACCACCACTATTAGTACCACTACTACTACTACCACTATTACCACCACTACTACTACTACTACTACTACTACTACCACTATTACTACCACTATTGCTACTACCACTACTACTACTACTACCATTATTACTGTACTACTACTACTACCACTACTACTACTACCACTATTACTACTACTACCACTATTACTACCACTATTACTACCACTACTACTACCACCATTACCAATACAACTACTACTACTACTACTACTACTACCACCATTACTACCACTCACTACTATTACTACTACCACCACCATTACCACCACCACTACTACCACCACCACCCCACCACCACCACCACCACTACAACCACTACTACTACTACCACCACCACCACCACGACTACCATTACTACTACCACTACTACTACTCACCACCATTACTACCACTACTACCATTACTACTACCACCACTATTACTACCACTACCACTCACAACCACCACTACTACTACCACCACCACCACGACCACTATTACTACTACTACTACTACTACTACTACTACTACCACCACTATTACTACCACTCATTACTACCACTACGACCACTACTACTACTACTACCACCACTCACCACCACAACCACTACTGTTACAATCCACTATTACCATCACCACTACTACTACCACTACTACTAATTACCACCACTACTACTCCTACTATTACTACCACTACTACTACTACTACTACTACTCCCACCACTATTAGTACCACTACTACTACTACCACTATTACTACCACTACTACTACTACTACTACTACCACTATTACTACCACTATTGCTACTACCACTACTACTACTACTACCATTATTACTGTACTACTACTACTACCACTACCACTACTACCACTATTACTACTACCACCACTATTACTACCACCATTACCACCACCACTACTACCACCATTACCAATACAACTACTACTACTACTACTACTACTACCACTATTACTACCACTACTACTATTACTACTACTACCACTATTACTACCACTACTACTACCACTACTCCTACTACCACCACTACCACTACAACTACTACTACTACTACTACCACTACCACTACGACTACTATTACTACTACTACTACTACTACTACCACTATTACTACCACTACTACTATTACTACTACTACCACTATTACTACCACTACCACTACAACTACCACTACTACTACCACTACCACTACGACTACTATTACTACTACTACTACTACTACTACTACTACTACTACTACCACTATTACTACCACTATTACTACCACTACGACTACTACTACTACTACTACTACTACTACTACTACGACTAATCAGATAAATGCTGATTAAATAACAGCTTCGCTGTGGCGATCGAAAGGAGAAGAAGAAAGTCATTACTGTGACTCATTGATTTGTCCCTGATTCTATCGACAATATTTTGAAACAATTTTAATTACCCTTAAAAATTAAACACAATTTTTTAAACTCTGAAATTAAGTAAAATAGAGGAAGATTAGACCATCAAACAGACAACACATTACTTATTTTTAGTGAATTGTGGTGGTCTAGTGGATAAGGGCGCAGGATCGCTGATCATAAGGTTGGGGGTTCGAGTCCCCACAGGGTTGTCACTGTCCCCCCAGTGCAGCTAACTGGGTTATCAAAGGTGGGTCATGTCTCTCACTGTCTATGGTGAGAGGCATGTAAAAGAACCTTTGCTGACTTTCGTAAAGAGTAGGCTGCAAAGCCGTCAGCGTGTTTCTGTCCCTTGCTAAAGGGTTGAGACAGGAAGGGCATCCGACGTAAAAACACATGCCAAGTCAAATGTGCAAATTTGCTGTGGTGACTCTCGATAACGGGAAAAAGCTGAAAAGAAAAGAAGATTTTCGAACCGTCCAATTTACATTGTTGTGACATTAATGACCTCTAGTGGTGAGAATGAGTATAGTTTTAGTGCTCCTGTTGGACACATTTTCCTGCTTTCGACAAACAAAAAAATATTAAACAGAATAATCATATTAATTTTATTAAACTTCAGGACATTTGTTAATAATATGCCTTAAGACCCCCAAAAAGATGCATCGAACTAAAACGCCTCCTGATTTCCCCGGCCCTCTCACGAGATGAGACGCTTTTTCTTCTTTTGTATAATAACAGGAATATCAATCAGAAAACCAGATCATCAGCATATCAGCACAAAATTAACTAGCTGTTCCAACATCTGTTACAGGAGCGAGTTAGCAAAGTGAGATCTGATCCGATATATCCAATGGAAAAGCCATCACATCAGGCCATCACAGGGCAACACACATGCAACCATTCACTCTCACTCTCACAAATCAGGAGGAATTCGGAACAGACAATTTGCCTAATGTGGGTGGAACAGTGATGTAGATGCTTAGCACATCTGCCTTACAGCAAGAAGGTTCTGGGTTCGAATCCCTTGCTCGGGTGTTTCCGTGCAGAGTTTGCGTATTCTCACCGTGCTTGCCTGGGTTGGTACTTTGGTGTCCTCTCAGTCCAAACACATGTAGAGTAGGCTAATTGGCTGTTCTGAATCGCCCCTGCAATGGCCAGATGAGCTGTTCAGGGTGTACCCTGTCTTCTTCCAGAGTTGGCTGAGATGGGTGCCAGCCTACCCGCGATCCTAATTAGGATCAAGTGGCTCAGAAAATGAATGTATAGATAAAAAAGGATCTTGTAGCAGTGATTTGGCCCAGTCGCAATGCAGATGATGTATGAGGTTCTTCCAGGTATGGTGATGGCCACCGCTGTCAGGTAAGGGATGATTGTTTCTGCTACTGCGAACATTGTAACCCAGTACAACCTGCCACATGGATGAGTGGTTGTTGTCTAACTGGCTCCTCCACCAGCTTCATGTTGGTGAGGAGGGAGGAATGTCACATGTGCCACACAACAAAATATAGACGTTATCTGCATAAAGAACATGGATTCATACACTTCGACTCCGAATGCTTGTGATTGGAGGATCCGATCACAGGATCATTTTCTGTTCAATCAACTTGAGCTTTAGAGCTTCTAAAAAGCCTGAGAAGCACCACATGGAACAAATAGACTGGCAACTTGTAGTTGTATCCTGTAGCCCAGAAGTGGCCTAGGACTATGTTATAGAAGTGCACAACACATTTAAAATACTCTCCGATCCAGGCGATGACACTGATGAACAATACCAGAACATTACAACTGCAACTCGGGAAATAGCCTGGCGCAATCTTCCAAAGAAGAAGAAAACACAGTCCGACCGCCTAGTCTCCCATTGACTCATCAAAGCTCGGGAAGTTGCTCAGTGAACAGTAAACAAACTTCAGGATAAACAATCAAATCATCCATGATGCTCCTGGTAGGGTCACCCAAAGCAAACAGGGCCTGGGTGAAGGTCCAGATGAAGTGTGGTTCAGAAGACCTCTATGCGAAAGAAAAAGAAAAGGATACAGTTTCCCTTGCCTGGACGCGAGTCATCGGGGTCCCTCCCCGGAGCCAGGCCTGAGGGAGGGACTCGAAGGTGAGTGCCTGGTGGTCAGGCTTCTGCCCATGGAGCTCGGTCGGGCCCAGCCCAAAAAGGAGACATGGGTCCGCTCTCCCATGGACCCACCACCTGTTGGAGGGACTATAAGGGTCGGGTGCGATGTGAGCTGGGTGGCAGGGGTTCTGTTGAACCGATCCTCAGTTACTGACTCTGACTCTTGGGACATGGAATGTCACCCCTCTGGCAGGGAAGGAGCCTGAGCTGGTGCGTGTGGTGGAGAGATACCGACTAGATATAGTCGGGCTCACCTCAACGCATAGCTTGGGCTCGGGAACCACCCATCTCGGGAGCGGCTGGACCTTATTCCATTCTGGAGTTGCTCATGGGGAGAGGCAACGAACGGTGTGGACGTCCTTGCTGCTCCCGGTCTCGGTACCCAAACGTTGGGGTTCTACCTGGTTGATGAATGCTTAGCTTCCCTCCGCCTTCGGGTGGGGGGACGGGTTCTGAATGTTATTTGTGCTTATGCACCAAATGACAGTTCAGAGTACTCGCCCTTCTTGGAGTCTTTAGGAGGGGTGTCGGAGAACGCTCCCTTTGGAGACTCACTTGTTGTCTTGGGAGACTTCAACGCCCATGTGGGCAACAATAGTGTGACCTGGAAGGGTGTGACCGGTAGGTGTGGCCTCTCCAGTCTGAACCCGAATAGTGTTTCGTTGTTGGACTTCTCTGCTCATCACAGTTTGTCCATCACAAACACCATGTTTGAACATAAGGTGCCCATAAGTGCACTTGGCACCAGGACACCGTAGGTCGCAGTTCGATGATCGGCTTTGTAGTCATGTCACCGGACTTGCAGCCGCATGTTCTGGACACACGGGTGAAGAGGGGAGCTGAGCTGTCAACCAATCACCACCTGGTGGTGAGCTGGCTTCGATGGCGGGGGAAGCCGCCTTCCAGACCTGGCAGGCCCAAGTGTGTAATTCGGGTCTGCTGGGAACATTTGGCGGAGTCTCCTGTTCGAAAGGCCTTTAACTTCCACCTCCGGCAGAGCTACAACCACGTCCCGGAGCAGGTGGGTGACATGGGATCCGAATGGGCCATGCTTCGTGCCTCTATTGCTGAGGCGGCAGTCCATATATATTCTAGTAGCTGTGGCCGGAAGGTTGTCGGTGCTTGTCGTGAAGGTGACCCCAGAACCCGGTGGTGTACACCTGTGGTGATGGGGGCCGTCCAGCTGAAAAAGGAGCCCTGTCAGGTCTTACTGGCCTGTGGGATTCCCCAGGGAGCAGACAGGATCCGGCAGGCCAAACATGCTGCCGCCAATGCTGTCGCAGATTCAAAATCTTGGGCGTGGGTGGAGTTCCATGAGGGCCTGAAGAGTGATTATCGGTTGTTCTCAAAAAGGTTCTGGATTACCATTCAATGCCTCAGGAGGGAGAAGCAGTTCTCCACAAACACTGATCGGGGCCTGCCGGTACCTGTCTGCTGTTTGGCAGTAAGTCAGTACTCCCCGCCTGAGCTGCAGAAACCCATATCCATCCTTTTATCATCTCCCGCCTGGATTATTGCACTGGTGTCCTGTATCGCCTACCCATTATTATTTGTAAGGTTCTAATTCCTTCAGACAAGAGTGCATGACACACTTCTGATCCTTATTTACTGTAAAGGAACCACATTATGATCTGATTAATAGATGTATTTGAGTCACGGTGCAGCATGGGAGAGTTTCTGGGGGAGGGATTCCTCAGCCCTGTCCATGCAGGAGTCTGGAGGTCAATGTTTGATCCTGAGCATCAACATACTGTAGTGTGCAATTGTGTGTGTGTGTGTGTGTGTGTGTGTGTGTGTCTGCTCGCAGTCCACAAGTCTGCACTCTGTCTTCGTAAGTCATCGTGTTTGGGGTGAGCTATTTATTCTTCATGTTATTATTACTAGATATTTAAGAGCTTAAGGAAATTGTATTAAAGTGAAGAACTATTACGATAATTATAACATTTTTATAACATTTACGCAGACATGAACTTTCCGAAACGTCGAATTCCAGGATCTAATTGCATGATTATAAGTTCAACTTGGTCTTCAAGGTAGAGAGAGCACGGGCGTGTCCAAATACTCACAACAGGTGAAAGGTCCGTGAGCGTGTGCTTTAACTCCACCAGTCATTAATTATGAAATCTTGTCCATCAACAGGTTGCTATTAAGATTGTTGAGAAGAATGAAGAAGAATTCACACCCATTGTAAGTCCATCTGCCAGCATGATAAACAGCGTTTTATCCATTGATAAAAAAAAAATTAAAAAATATGTTTTACATGCAGCATTTATCAATCCAGAGTTTCATTTCCACTTTCATGTCGGTTTCAACATCTTCACTCTGAACTGTTTTCTTCAGCGTGGAGAGACTGAGGAGTTTCCCCTTGAGGTACAGTAACGTTAATGAAGATGGTGTACAAGCCACCACAGTGTGAAGATGTGCTGGAGCTACTGCGACGGATTGAAATTGCCAGTGAATACGTTCTGATCAGTCCATTTTCGGACCGCTGGGATTTTATTCATGATGGAAAAGGCTTCCTGCCTGAAGCACGAGTTCAAGGCATCATGCAGCAGCAGGTGGTTCAGGCAGCTGGTCATTATTGGAGGGTGTCGGCGTCCATCAAGCCTGAGAACATCCTCATCGACCCCGAGACCTTAGAAATCAACCTGATCGATTTTGTCTGTGGTGCAGTGTATCAGGACAGCTGGTTCGACGAGTATACGTACAGGTACGTTCACTCACCTTCACTGGCGAATACGCGTTTAACATTTTTAACAACTACACACTGAAGATGAGGCGGAAAATGTTGAATAGTTTCCGACTGAACTGAATGAGTGTGATGCGCATAACCATTTTAACATAAACTACTCATGAGCATAAAAAAAGCACACTGAAAATAGAGTTCTATTATTTTATTTATTTTATTTATTTTCTCAGGACAGTAACAGGTAAACTACATGTGCAGAGAATAAGGGCTGGGAAATTAGGTCTTTTTAAACTAATTCTGATTTTCATTATATAATACACACAAAAGAAATGCAAACTAAATGTGAGATTTTTATAGTTCAGTTTTCTATTGTTTAAAGCTTGAAACTCATGATGCCACCTGCTCCAAAAGACTGGTACAAAGTGTCTGCAGTTTTGATTTAAGCATTATTCTCCCAGGATAATACAGTGATACCTCTGCTCACGAACATAATTGGTTCCCTGAAAGTGTGTGTGAGGCGAATAGTTCGTCTTCCGAACATTTATTTCCCATAAGAAACCATTAAAATGAGAATAATCCGTTCCCAGGTCCCCATAAAACATAATTTTCTACTAAATAAGCCTTAAAACTACACAAAAATATACCTTATTTTATGTATAATAAATGTGCTATTGTATTGTAATTAAAGAAATAAACTGTACTGTATAATAAAGTCGTTTTATTTACCTTTGTGATGGTAGATGATGGCTTGATGGAATGGAGTGGGAGGAGGAGAGAGGGAGGGACTTACTGTTTGGAAGGAGTGTTTGGAAACGCCTACTGTTTGGAAACACCCTTAGCCACACACGCACCCTTAATAGCTTCCTTGTTCTTAAGGATGGGAGCAATGGTAGACTTAGCGTACTGGTACTGGGACGCTGAGTCACACAAACGCACACCTCGTTCGTGTTTTTCAATGATCTCCGCCTGTGGTGGGGTCTTTTTCGGTCCCATAATAGCAAAAGTACACTCAATGTGGTCCAAAATGTCTAGCAAACACAAACCACTTCCGCACTCAAAGAAAGGGGGGTGACGAAGTGTGACGTCATGAGTGTGCGTCAGCTTCTCGTGGCCGCCACCGTGGCGCTGTTCGACCGCGTGGTTTGATTCGTCCGCCGAAAACTAGTTCGTCAGCAGAGACTATATGCTCGCAAATTTAATGTTCTTGAGGCGAAAAGTTCGTGAGCTTAAGCGTTCGTCAGCGGAGGTTTTACTGTACATCCTTATTTAAAGTCATTCAACTTATTTATGTCTTAATATCTCCGTTTCTCTCCATCTTTCTCTTTGTTCTTAGTTTGCATTATGTTCTTAGTTAGATTGTCTTTATACATAATTGAAAATACAGTAAAACCTCCGCTGACGAACGCTTAAGCTCACGAACTTTTCGCCTCAAGAACATTAAATTTCCTAGTACAGTTTATTTCTTTAATTACAATACAATAGCACATTTATTATACATAAAATAAGGTATATTTATGTGTAGTTTTAAGGCTTATTTAGTAGAAAATTATGTTTTATGGGGACCTGGGAACGGATTATTCTCATTTTAATGGTTTCTTATGGGAAATAAATGTTCGGAAGACGAACTTTTCGCCGTACACACACTTTCTGGGAACCAATTATGTTCGTGAGCAGAGGTATCACTGTAGTTAATTTATGCATGAAAAACTTCAAAAATGATCAGTGTATACCTTTAAGAAACTTTTCAACCACACAACTACCCAACTTCCCCTTTAAGAACAACCTTAAAACGATTGCTCCCTTCTAAATCGGGAAATGTAGTTTTTGTTAAACTGTATGCATCGCGAAGGATTCTGTAAGTGACGTATGGGCAGGGAGACAGGACTACATTTCCCAGAAAGCCGGTGCAAGGTCGGTTACGAATTACGTCACCAGATATACACACACGAGGATTCGTTCGGCACTACTGCTGAGTCGAGTCTCCCTTTCCCCCTCTCGCCCGTGAAGCGAGACCGGCTGTTTTAGTTCAGTATAACGTGAAGGGGGGTTGTTTAAAATAAGAAGTTTTACCGGGGTTTCTTTATTAACGGGGATTGGAACCGAACGAAGATCTTGCGCTGTCTTTTCTTCGTGATATATAAATAAAACATTTTACACATTTGTATTAAAGACAACAGTTTCAGCTCCCCCTCCCTCCGCGCGCGCGCCAATGGAGCCAGCGCGAGACGCTGCCCCGGATTCGTGGGAACAGGAGGATGAGGGCAGCGAGGCCCCGGTCAGCACTCACACCGGCCTCAGCGACTCCTTCAGCGGCCTCAACGTCAACGCCAAGCCGTTTATCCCGAACATCAACGCGGCGGAGTTTGTCCCCGGCTATTTCCAGAAAACGCCCGCGGAAACCATCGCCCCTGCAGCTGGTAAACTTTTCCAGCGGTCACGTTTAGCTGGCTAAGCTACTTGTAAAATTTTTTGTTCCGCTTGTTAGCTTTCTGTGCTAAGCTACGCTATGCTAAGCTAATCTAGTATGAGGAAGGAGTTAACAGTTTAAAGTTCTCTCACGTTGTGAGAAGCTAAGATAACCATACTGTTCGTAGCACGAATGCTAACCTGACAAGCATTTTTAAAATTAAAATACAAACGTGTTGCAAGTTTCCATTACTTTATTGTTAGGAATTATTTTAATTTTTATATCTCCACCACTGCCACCGCAAATCATCACACGTGTTGAAGTCGGCTAACCAGCTAACGGTACTTTACACTGAAATTCTTTTCCCAGACTGAAGCGCTTTCTTATATAACTCGACGTCGGTAATTTAGAACACTGACACACACATTGCTGTCTGTCACTTTAATGATTCGTGGTGGGGTGAGACGTGTAGTGAGCAGAAAAGTAAATCCCGGGTCGTTAAATGGCTTCCTGTTGGACCAAAAAAAAAAAAGGCACTACAAAGGGTGTGGGTGCCATTACTTCTGCCTCCAGCTATGTATCGAAATCCGGATTAAAGTGCAAACCGGGATTAATTAATAAACAACGCTGGTCACGTGACTCGTTTGTAAACTGGTGGGATCGTAAAATACAGCAGGTTACAGGAGTCCGTGTTACGTTGTCAGTGTGTTGATGATTTTCTCCATTTTGTTAAAGGTACAATACTACATGGATTCATAGAGGTGCAGTTGTGTTTTAGTGGTGATTGCCCTGAAGGTGGAGGTTTCAATCCCCACCATCACCACTGTTGGGCCCTTGAGCAAGGCCCTTAGCCCTTAATTGCTCGGTGTATTTAAAATGTCAATTGTAATTCAATGTGGATAAGAGTGTATTTTTTTGCACCGAAATTACAAACTCCACTTTCTCGTTTTATTTTTCTCTTTAGGTCTTCAAGTGTCCTTTTTTTGTTTGTTTATATTCAAGATTCAGATTTGGTTATTAGATTAGTTTCTCTCATGTTACACGATTTTTCATGGTTTGCATTTCTCTGAAATAATTTATTTCACTGTATATTATACCACCTATCACACAAATGCTTACAAAATAAAAAATAAAAAAATCCACCCCCCCCCATTTTTCTCCCTAATTTAGTCATATCCAATTCCCACCCATCAAGTATAGCCTGTCACATGACCACCACCAATCAATGAGTGGCAAAAGCATGCACATGCCTCCTCTGACAAACTGAGGCGCATGTGTACTTGCAGCAGTCTAACACACTCAGAGGGAAAGCGCTATTCGCCCCTTGTATGAGTGAGCTCAGAGATGCTCATGATTGGCTGGCAATCGCTGTGAGCGTGAGAGCCCGGCCGATTAGCTCTCATGGGCTCCTGGTCAGGACGGCAGTGGCATTAAGTACTTACAAAATATTGATTTAAAACTTACTTTAATGCTTCAACTAATAATGCTCTCCATGGCAACAGACTGCTGAATGTCTTATCTGACCAATCAGGAACCAGGATATAATACCCCATGTAATAAAGGAAAAATAATTGAAAGTGAATATAAAGTAACACTGTACAACTGTAGCATCTCTAGGGTCTTATAGGGCATTAGTTTATCACTCTTGTTCAGAAACTGTATAATATTTAGGGAGGTACATTGAAGCGCATTGTACAAGAATAACTACAGCAAGGAGCAGCAGTCAGGCATCTTTTTGTTTAACTTTCATAAGAAATTCACATACACATTTATCTGTGGATCAGGATTTCATTTTTTCCCCTGTCAGCTAAAACGTGTTATCTTGGGTGAAGATGGAGAAAATCATGGACCAGGTTCTGATTTGATCTGAAATTATTTAATGTGAAAGTGATCAAATCTAAATGAGGTTCAAGAATAGTTACCAGTCACCCTTTGACCCATTCAGATAAGGTTTCTGTCAATTTTTGCTTAAAAAGCATTTGTGTGCTCTTCAGTCTTTCTGTCAGATTTAGTATGTGCTGTTGCTATTCTTTATTTTCCATAAAAAGTAAGACTTCATGCCAGAAAATTTGTCGAATCAATTTTGCTGGTTCAGGTTCGTCATGAGATGGAAGTTGTTATTGCAGACCTGTAGTCAAAAAATAAAAAAGACTGACCCTAGACACAGCATTCAGCTTCATTGTGACAGTTAGCGATTGTATTTTAGAGATGCTGGAAAGGCTCGGTCCAGTTTCATGATGCATCAGGTGCCCGAAAAAAACGTGACTTATGTGTTTGACCTTTGACATTTCAGTTCGTTTAACCAAGAAGAATTTAATGTTTTTATCGCTTTTCGAAAGTTTCTCCATTTTTTGAATGACATCTCTGGTTTTGAAAAGGGGCATTATCAAGAACTTGGCATTTTTAGAGTTATGGTTTTGCTGTTACAGAGTGGAATCTCAGCACAGCAGATCAACGACCTTCAGCAATACTAAAAGGCTTTAGATAAACGTGTATGTATAGACATGTTCAGTAAATATAAATACAGATCAAACTAAAACTCGGTGTTTCACTTATTTTGTTCATTTTTCATCTTCGGTGAGTGTTTTATCCTGGTTCGGCACACGGTGAATCCATCGCATGTGCCATCATTGCTGTGTATGAGGTGGTGGACAGACTCTGGATGGGACGTCGCTCATATTCTCACACCTGTGTTATGCTCATGGTGACCCATTGTTAATCTCAGGGGCACCATGGAAACCTTGAAAACAGCTACTTCCTCACTTCTACATTTGTAATGTTTGTGGCATTTGGTAGAGGCCCTTATTCAGAGCTACGTACATTTTTATACAGCTCAGCAATTGAGGGTGAAGAGTCTTGCTCAAGTGCCCAACGGTGGCTGCTTGGTGGTCCTGAGGCTTAAACCGTAAACCTTTGTATCAGTCACCAAGAATCTTAACTACTGTGCCACCACGACTTAAAGTACAGACCTGAGTGCATGTTATGTCTCTATTCTAGAAGTCTCCAAAGATAACAAGTACCTTAGCAACGAACCAACTAGCGCATGCTAGGTAAATGAACGATAACTGTAGTGCTGCTGATCGCATGCTCAGTACAGTGTTATAGATTTAACCACGTTCTGTATGTATATTGACCAATCGAGACCCAAAAGAATTTTAAAGAAGATAAGAGGAACTTTTGCTCTGTGAGCAGCCATGTTTATTTTTGACGTCAGTGTAAATTATTTCCCAGAACGAACTTGTGTTAAGATTCCAAGGTTGGTGCTTTTCGCCATTTGTAGACGGTGAAATTCCAAGGTGCACCTTCTATCAGGACTCAGAATCATTCCCACGTATTGGCAATTTAAGACCTTGGTGTAGTTTATTCGGAGAAGGCTTGTATCCGACTTACACAAACAATACAAAATAACTGCAACAACCTCGCTCGTTATATCATGCAAAAGACGCCTGAATGATCTTTCCACCTTAGCTCTGAGAATGTAACTTGAGCTGTACCTGAGATTATTAATTTCAGCATGGACAGCTGAGGAAACGTTGATGTTTAAAAATGCTAATAATACATCCTCCAGGGCTGGAGTACTTGCTTTATGCTGCATGTGTATGAGCCTGGCAGTTTTCTGGGGTGGTTTCATTCATGCATTAACCTCGACATCGAAATCTCCTTCGTTAAATATCAAGTCACCCAATACGCCAACCGACTTGTATTGTTTTTGAAGTGTGTTGTCGTGTGCAAATATAGTTTCTTTATGAACACGTGTTTTTCTGTTTCTTGACAGTTCTGGATAAGGATGAACGTATCGAGGTCTCAGAACAGGCTGGTAAGTCAGGTTTTAATATATATATATATATATTTTTTTTAACTTTCTTTATTACTAAATCATAACTTTAATCAATAACCCTGGATTTAGCTAATACTGTAATGGCTTTCATGGAGTACAGTGTGATGCCGTTCTTCACTGACTATAATCACCAAACTGTAATGGTCACAGCTTTATGACTTTATACGTAATATCTTCTCACGCACTGTAAGTGCACAGCTATTTGGCTCTTAAGGTTTCAATGTCCCTCTGGAGCATAAACCGACCCACAAGTAGAGACTGGTCAGTGTCAGATGTGTTGTGTGTAAACAGTAACGTGTATATAGTGCGTTTCTGTGACACTGCAGCAGTTCCGCCTGTAGAGAATGGCTCTGGAGAAGGAGAGACAGCAGTGGAGGAAGAGAGCTGGGAGCAGAAAGGAGGAGAGGAAGACTCGCTCCAGGAGGAGGTAATAGAGGAGGACGAAGAATCGCAGACACCAAAAATGATTCCCACTCAGCCGAATGCGCCCAAAAAGGAGCACGTCAATGTGGTCTTCATCGGACACGTGGGTGAGTACGTTTTATGCTGTATGTGTCATTACCGTACTGCCTCGGTTATAAAAGTGAGTAACAGTACATTATCATTTTTAAAAATCGTAATCTAAGGTCTGAAGCAAATCAGAGCTGATGTGAAAGAAACTAAACCTTGTAACGGTATGAAGTTGTTGGACGGTAACACGCAAAAAACAGAAATCAATACAAAGATTGAAAGCTATGCATTTCTCGTAATATCAAGTGCTTTTCCAGTGATATTCGGTAGAAAAGGATTACAAGCAGTATCATGATTCCTGCAGTATCATATGACATTGTTTCGTGATAAATTGCATCATGATATTGATCCTCCATTTCTATATCGAAGAACCCTACGTTTCAAACACCTAAGTACTAAATTTCTGTTAATTTGCTATCTGGGATTGCTAAACCTCACAGTGCTGTGCTGTATTAACGATATGAGAGGGTTAAAGGGAACCTGTACCTAAAATTGACAACGTTAAAAAAGATCCACCATACCTTATTATTAACTTTTAAACATCGCGTGATGTCGGTAGTTTATGTATAAGTCCACATTTCCTTTTCTTCTGTATGACATTCCTTGCTCACGAAGGTTCAGCGTGCGGACATGTTGGCTGACATCGTTGACAGTCGTATAGCCGATTGCAGAATGTCAGTATATTTTCCTAAAGCAATTCATGTTGTTTACAACAGTAGCACTCCTGATCGGTTTTGTGACGCACGCATTTTCCACAAGAGCACCAAATATTTGTTGGTTGTTTGCTACGATTTTCCCGTGTAAGAGCTTCTGCCGACTCCAATATTGTCCTCCGAGTCGTCACTTTCCTGGTCCGATTTCACTAAATGTGGATAGTCTTTATGTGGTTCATATAAATAACCTTCTGCTCCTTCTACGACATTGTCTTCATCCATGGTTTAAAAAAAATTTACTATAAAGTCTGTTTTTTCCAAGTTTCCGTGAGCTTGTGTTGTTGTGTCAGGTATATAGCCATAGGTTTACATTGCAATCTCGCAGTTCCGGTGGGAGCTTTGTCAACGATGTGATGTCACAGGAAATGCGACGCTGCAAAACTCCTGTGCTCTGAAACTTGACGTTAGTGAAGCCCTGAAATCGCTTAAAGCTGCTTTGTGAGAAAATATAATAAACGCCGTATAGGTGTGTTGTCACTAGCTATACACAATACATCAAATTAGGTATATGAGCGCTTTCACTACAGATACCATTTAATGACGGGTTTCTAACAGGATTTAAAGTAAATATGGTTGTAAAAGTAGGCAATGTGTGTTATGGTGCTGAATAACTGATGGGAATTCACTGCGTTGGTGGTGTAGTGATAAGTCTTTGTGAAGAAAAGTTCTCACACCAGAGACTTGGAGGGAAAATAAAGTCCTTGGACTCAGATAAGAACGTTGAACATCAGTACTTATGGAATACCAGTCGTGTCATGCCCGTGAGAAGCGGCCTGTTTATGCTGCATGTCAGTTATGTACATGGTTTGCACAGGGCCTTGAAAGTCCTCGAATTTTACATGTCCTTTAAATGTCCTGGAAACCAGGGAAAGACCTTGAAAATTCTTTGAATATTAATAAGTCACTCTTTGAAAAAAATTGTCCTTGGAAATTTTTTTTTTTAATTCTCATTAAACAAGATAAATACCCGGTGAACTCGTGTCTGCAATGCTTCATTTGTACATAAACACGCACACGTCAGTGAGGTAGTCTGTTGTTAAACACACCAGCGCCATCTGTGGGGAAACGTAACAGAATTCGCGTAATCTCGTCCAAATAACACGACGATAACATAAATAACATTTAAACACTTGACATATGGCTTTCTGCTTACTTTATATAAACAGACAACAGGTATGTCAGGTAAGCCCAGTCCACTGCTTCCACAGGTCCCCCAAGGTCTGGAATCGGCCCTTCTCCACAATCTTCCTCAGGGTCTTCTGGTTGTGCAGCGTTTTCTGCCACACTTTTTCCTTCCCACAGACGTCCCACTGAGGGGCCTTGATAGAGCACTCTGGGAACAGCCTATTCGCTCAGAGATTTCTTTCTGTGTCTTACCCTCTTGCTTGAGGGTGTCAATGATGGCCTTCTGGACAGCAGTCAGGTCGGCAGTCTTACCCATGATTGCGGTTTTGAGTAATGAACCAGGCTGGGAGTTTTTAAAAGCCTCAGGAATCTTTTGCAGGTGTTTAGAGTTAATTGGTTGATTCAGATGATTAGGTTAATAGCTCGTTTAGACTACCTGAACATGATTGCTAATTTTTTTAGATAGGAATTTTGGGTTTTCATGAGCTGTATGCCAAAATCATCAGCATTAAACAAAAGACCTAAAATATTTCAGTTGGTGTGCAATGAATCTAAAATATATGAAAGTTTACTTTTTATCAGTACATTACAGAAAATAATGAACTTCATCTCAATATGCTAATTTTTTGAGAAGGATTAGTGTGTGTGTGTGTGTGTGTATGTATGTATGTATGTATATATATATATATGTGTGTGTGTGTGTGTGTGTGTGTGTGTGTGTGTGTTTGTGTAGTACAGTCAAATTTTTGAAGTAAATACTTAATATTTACGCACATACATATATATTGATTTCAGATTATGTGACCACTGTTGATGGGACTGAGAAAGTAAATCTCAAAGGAGTTATCATCATGCAGGATGGCAAGGAAAACATACGAAAAATCTCGAACAGAAAGAAAAAACTGATCAGGTGACGAAAAAGAAATTGAGCAAATAAAAAAGAAGAGGTTAGAATTAAACACCTGAACAAAACTTGAGATAATTTATATTCCAAAGCAGAGCCAACAGGCCAAATCAAATTTGTCACCGAGGCAAATGCATTAAAGTGAATAATTTGAGAAAAGAGTTCAAGTCAGCATGTTTTGGGTAAAAACTACAAGAATTAAGAGAGTTAAGACAACTCAGGACATGCGAGTCTGCCGGTATAGAGAAAATGGTGATTGTAACAAATACTTGGATTTACCTGAACACTTTACAGAGTCTGTATGGATTTCATGTTCTCAATTTCTACTGAAGTTGTTCTATACTGTTTGCAAGTCAGGCAGTTTTGGATGATTAACTCAGTAAAGAGCTGCAAGAATGAAAAGTAATTAATGTATTAAAGGCTGTGAGTTTGTAAATCTGGAAAAAATTGATTGTTACAAACAATTTGATTTACATTAAAACATGTTGAGACAGGAACAAAACAGGAAAAAGAATGAAAAAATAGTAAGATTATACAGATTTATCAAAATGTAATTTAATAATATTCAGGAAATGTAAAACATGTAATTAAATACAGACATTCCTCGCTTTACATTTATTCGCCTTACGTGTTTTTCGATTTTATGTTTGAACTGACTATGGATGTACAGATGCTCTCCGACTTGCATTTTTAATTGGTTCCGGACAGCCGAACGTAAGTTGAAAGAAAACGCAAGTTGTTACAGTGACGTATGACGCTTATACTGTACTATACATCCATAAATACCATGACCGTATCTCATAAAACACCCCTCAATCAATTATTATAAACATAACATTGGAAAATAATATCAAATAATATCATTAATTTCAAATAAATTATATTCGAGCAAAATAATTTCAAATTGATAAATTTTAATCAAATTCATTCATCGAATATCAAATACAGCATCAAATATAACCTTTAACATTCTCTGTGGTGCGATCTTTCTGCTTGTTAATGGTTCCCATGGTCGACGGATGGTCACATGACATGAAGCTGAGCCGACTCACTTTACATGAAGCTTAAAACAGCCAATCGACGCTTACAATATGTGAGGCGCTCAATACCGAAAGTAGTGCACTTGCTGAAATTAGTTTACTTGCTTGAAACAAAGTGCGGATGATACGGACTTTCGGTCTTTTAAGTGCACAGGGGCGCCGTTGAACTCGTTTAGTACTCAGCCTGCACTGATGTGAATCACTGATGTGAATCAGCAGAGCAGAGAGTTCTCTTTCTTGGGTTTTCATTAATTTTACAACTCTCTTTGCTTAACTTAGTATGCATGCTAGATTGTGCTGATCTGAGCAGATATTTAATTCGTGTGTGTGCAAATATATTTAACTGAACTGGGAAGAAGGAGGGGCACATTTGTAAACAATGGATGCAGTTTCATTACATCATTACGTCAGCGTACTACGTAGGTATGTCTAAACTCAAAATTTGACCTTTTTTTTTAAAAAAAAAAAAAAGTAAAAGCGAAAAAACGTAGAACGGATGAGTCGGGGAGCGTCTGTATAGTACAGTATGAACGTCATATGTTACTGGAACGTACAGTAACAACATGTTTTTTTTTTTTTTCACCTTACACTCGGCTGTTCGGAACCGAACTAAAACGCAAGTTGAGGAGCGTCTGTATACATAATTGAAAATACAGTAAAACCTCCGCTGACGAACGCTTAAGCTCACGAACTTTTCGCCTCAAGAACATTAAATTTGCGATCATATAGTCTCTGCTGACGAACTAGTTTTCGGCGGACGAATCAAACCACGCGGTCGAACAGCGCCACGGTGGCGACCACGAGAAGCTGACGCACGCTCATGACGTCACAGTTCGTCACCCCCTTTCTTTGAGTGCGGAAGTGGTTTGTGTTTGCTAGACATTTTGGACCATATTGAGTGTACTTTTGCTATTATGGGACCGAAAAAGACCCCACCACAGGCGGAGATCATTGAAAAACACGAACGAGGTGTGCGTTTGTGTGACTCAGCGTCCCAGTACCAGTACGCTAAGTCTACCATTGCTCCCATCCTTAAGAACAAGGAAGCTATTAAGGGTGCGTGTGTGGCTAAGGGTGTTTCCAAACAGTAGGCGTTTCCAAACACTCCTTCCAAACAGTAAGTCCCTCCCTCCCTCCTCCTCCCACTCCATTCCATCAAGCCATCAACTACCATCACAAAGGTAAATAAAACCACTTTATTATACAGTACAGTTTATTTCTTTAATTACAATACAATAGCACATTTATTATACATAAAATAAGGTATATTTTTGTGTAGTTTTAAGGCTTATTTAGTAGAAAATTATGTTTTATGGGGACCTGGGAACGGATTATTCTCATTTTAATGGTTTCTTATGGGAAATAAATGTTCGGAAGACGAACTTTTCTCCTCACACACACTTTCTGGGAACCAATTATGTTCGTGAGCAGAGGTATCACTGTAACATGTTTTTTGTGTTTTTAAAGCATCTTGGATCAATAATGTGCTTGAAATAATTTTTTTCAAAAGGATCCTATATCGGACAAGCTGTCCTTCAAAATGTGCTCAGCATACTGGAAATGTCTATGAAAAGTACAGGAAAGAAATTATACCTGGCCTGTGTGAACCATGTATGTATGTTCAGGCATTTGGAGACTTTGCTCTCCACCTGTGTTTGTATGTGAAACACAAAAGACAGGAAATGCTTTCAGAGAGGTATCACGCTTTTTTGAGGCCTGGACAGACACGTTTGGAGTTTGTGGCTTTTCTAGTGAGTGAGAGTGCTGCCATAATAAGGGCCAGGCTGTGACTGAGGAGGGGAAACGTCTCACGCTGTTGCATTGTGAAAGGAATGAAGGCGTTGTGAAGAGACAATATACATGGAGTGTAGATTTTCTTTTTCTTGAATTAGATTTGAAATATCTGTTTAACAAAATGGCCTAAAACTGTGACAGAGATTGATGTAGGTGGATAGATGGACAAAAAAGGATGTGGGCAGGTAGGTATTATGGTGGAAAGACCGCTGAGCAAATTGGACAGGTGAAGCACTGCTAGAAAGCAAATTTAATGCAACCCAGAACAGTGCCAGATATTCATATTTGTGGAAGTGGGTGTGGCTTAATCTTGAGGAATTTTTTTAAATACACTGCCCTCTGTAATTATTGGCATCCCTGGTTAAGATGTGTTCTTCATATTCTAATAAATGTAGTTTTATTTTAATGATTAACGATATTTATTTTTTTTGGGGGGGGGGGGGTCCAAACCTTTAATTCAAATGCATTTATCCAGTGGGAAAAAAATCCCACATCAAGAAATAATTACATCAAATCATGTGTGCCACAATTACCCCCCCCCCCCCCCCATGTTAATACGTTGTGCAACTGCCTTTTATCAACAAACTGTGCATAATCTTATATAATGTTTGAGAAGCTGGGAGAATATGGAAAAAAGGGTCTTGGACCATTTCCTCTCAGCATAATCTCTCTCAATCATCATCCAGCGACCTGATCCTCTCCTCAGCTCACTCCACAGGGTTTCAATGGGGTTGAGATCTGGGTACTGAGATGGCCATGGGAGGAGCTTGATTCTGTGTCTTGTGAACCATTTTTGTGTAGATTTGGCCACATGTTTAAGGTCGTTCTTCTTTTCCTTTCGGCTGTTCCCTTCAGGGGTCGCCACAGCGAATCATCTGCCTCCATCTCGCCCAATCCTCTGCATCTTCTACTCTTACTCCAACTACCTTCATGTCCTCCTTCACCACATCTATAAATCTTCTTTGGTCTTCCTCTAGGCCTTCTGCCTGATAGTTCCAACCTCAGCATCCTACTACCAATATACTCACTATCCCGTCTCTGTACATGTCCAAACCATCTCAATCTAGCCTCTCTGACTTTGTCTCCAAAACCTCTAACATGTGCTGTCCCTTTGTTGGTATCTTGCTGAAAGATCCAGTGATTATTCATATTCAGTTTTCAAGTAGAAGCCACCAGATTTTGATCTAAAATGTCCTGGTATTTTAAATTGTTCATGATTCCTTGGACCCTAACAAAGTTCCCAGACTCTCTGTAAGAGAAACAGACCACAGCATCACCGATTCTCCCCCAAACTTCAGAGTTGGCATCAGGTTCTTTTCTGCATTCTCATCTTTTGTGTTCTGCCAGACCCAGTTAGTGTTTATGGACAAAAATCTCAGTCTTGGTCTCGTTTGACCAAAGCACATGGTCCGAGTTGAAGTCCCAGTACTGCCTAGCGATCTTTAGATGTTTACTTCTGATAGTGAGAACGTTTTTTCCCCCCTGCATGCCTCACAAGCAGCTTGTTGGCATGTAGATGGCACTTGAT
Source organism: Plotosus lineatus (assembly GCA_024760905.1). NCBI lineage: Eukaryota > Metazoa > Chordata > Actinopteri > Siluriformes > Plotosidae > Plotosus > Plotosus lineatus. The sequence continues at coordinate 9,459,196 of CM045738.1, read as the reverse complement.
CTTTGTTTTGGAGACTTTGTGACCTCAAGATGCTCTCGTTTGTTGCAATTCTTTAACAGTGAGCTTTGGAGAACTTTTTACTTCTCTTACCATCCTCCTCATTGTCTGTGTTGACAAAATAAACTTGAGTCTTCATCCAGACTTGTTTACCACTGTTCTGGTCGTTTTAAACTTCTTAATGGTTCCTCTGACAGTGGATATGGGCGGTGCAGGCGAGGGGCGATTTTATTGTAGCCGTTGCTTGACACACATCTGCTTTACCTGAATGGTGTGTTTGTCTTTCCCATGTTGGAGTCAATACGAGAAATGGCCTTTGCGTCACTTCATATTTATACCCCAGAGAAACAGGAAGTGATGAAGTACTAATTCAATGTTCCTAGATACTCAGATCAACTTTGTAAAATACTGTAGAAATAACAGAAATACTTCACTTACATTTCCTGGGACGTGGTAGAGATGCCATTAATTGTGGAACTGGTAATTTTATGAAAAATAATCAATTCTTAGTGGACCCTCCAACAACAACAACAACAACAACAAAAAAATTGAGTTAAAGGATACATTTCTCAACAATTTTCAGTGGTAGAATAGCTTCTGCAATAAAAAAATGTAATTTATTTTATGATTTTTATAACGCATTAACAGGGGTCCAAATAATTATGATGTGTATTGTATGTATAATCAGATACCATCTGAATGTCTTGTACAAAAAAAAAAAAAAAAGAACTGAAAGGTTCTCCTGTTTATATCTCGTATCAGTTCAGGTGTAGGAATATGTTTATCTTGAGCTGCATCTTTAATGGTCTCAGATGATGTGTTACAGGCGTGTGTGTACATGCTGGAGATGTGGGTCTTTTATTATGGTGTGTGCATACACAGCCACAATGTTGTGATGGATGTCGTGATGACACTTGTATAATTAGTCATTGTTATTATTATTTTTATGGATCGTACACCTTTAACAATAAGTTGTCTTGTGTTTATATTCGTGTCTAAATTAGGAATTCTTGGATTCTTTTGTTTTTCCGTCTTGACTCCTGTTAGCGCGCCACCCCCAACAAGTCTGAATGTTCTATTATACAGTTATAACAAGTTATAATTCATCTTGATTGTCTTCTCATGTCGTTTCTTAACTTGTACTTCCAGATGCTGGCAAATCTACCATTGGAGGACAGATCATGTGAGTAGCTGCCCAGGTTCTCAGGTTATAACGTTTTTTTGTTCATGTAACACCTTTTTATAAATGTGTTGTCGTGTCAGTGTTTGAACTTTTTAAGAAACTAAGATGGTTGTCACTGAAAAAGCATCTTAATGGTTTTATTTCTTGCCCTGTTTTTGGGGCTCATGTTGCACCATTTCTAATTGAATGAGAGAATAAATTTTTCTCTGTATTTTGTTTTGGTGTTAGATTCTCTTAGTGGTCCAAGTGGTCCATAGATGGCGCTGTTGGACTGTATGGAGTTTAGAGGAGCGTGCACTCACGACTCATGTCTGGGACTTTTCTCAAGACCTTTTGCTGTGCTTTGTTTTCACCTTGACAGGTATTTAACAGGTATGGTGGAGAAACGAACTCTGGAGAAGTATGAAAGAGAGGCCAAGGAGAAGAACAGGGAAACCTGGTAATTTAAATTGTTTTGCTTTCAAAAGGATTAAACGAACACAATGTGGTGTTTGGTTTTAGGAAACTCATCGAGGTCACGATGGGGTCATACAACCTAATGTGAACTGAAGCAACTAGTACTATCTTAAGGCTGATTATTGTTCTGTCAGTCAGCATGTCATTCAGTACATTATTCCACTTGTACCACAGCAGTATTTTTTTATGATTAAAGAATTCCATATTTAAAACTATTTTAGTTTCATTTAATGTTGTGAAACTTACAAACCTTTTGGTCACCTGTTGCAGAAGCTATAAATGGTTGTATCCAGACAACAAACTCAGCAGTTTTTTATGTAAAGTCTGATGCTGGAGACTAAATGCCAAATAAACTCCTCAAATTAACTATACGTTACAAGTTTAATTGTTTATTCGACTGTATGGCTCTTCTACGGTACAGCGAGCTGTTACCATTGAAACTGCACTAATGTGAAAAATTATCCTCAAGCAATCAGAGATGTAAAATTAGCATAAACTGCTTTTCAGTTCTTTACCAGCTGCTACGTTTTTTAAAAATTTAATAATTTGTGTGCGTCATGTTCAGGTACCTGTCCTGGGCCCTTGATACGAATCAGGAGGAGAGAGATAAGGGTAAAACTGTGGAGGTTGGCCGAGCATATTTTGAGACCGAGAAGAAGCACTTCACCATCCTGGATGCGCCGGGACACAAGAGCTTTGTTCCTAACATGATCGGTGGAGCGTCGCAAGCTGATTTGGCAGTGCTGGTGAGTTGTTATGACGATTATCCACAGAAATAACCAGGCTGGACTTATGACTAAATTTCAAAGGCCGTTTATTGTGGGTAAGTGTTGGGCATGTGCTGTGCCACATTTTATGAGTAGCAGAGAAAAAAGGTTTTTTTAAATGTATATACAGTCGGCCCCCAATTTACGAAATTAATCCGTTCCAGAGCCATTTTCGTATTGTGGGGATTTCGTAAGTCGGGGTCGCACCTTACATGTTAAACACCTAATTCGTTCCAAGGCTCCAGTCCTTGGACTGGATAAACCCCATAAACCCTTTAAAAATGATAAAAGTACACCAATTTTGTACGAAATATGTGTCAAAAGTAAAAGAAACTTTATTAAAATATTAAACCATTTTATTGACATATTTATTAATTAAACCATTATTAAACATTTCTTATTGACGCACATACACACACACACCTCTCTCTCTCTCTCTCCATCGATCTCCTTCTCTCGCGCTCGCTGCGGGCCACGCCCACAAGACGTGGAATTCAAAGCGCTTGACAAGCTCAACTTTAATTTGATTCCTTGGGGGATCGGGATGCCAGATAAGCTCAAATGCACCCACATTTATTAAACATTTACTGAATTAAACAACTTTAAAAAACTAAAAACAAAAGCGTTATTCCTTCTCTCTCTCTCTCTCTCTCTCTCTCTCTCTCTCTCTCTCTCTCTCTGTCTGTCTGTCCCGCGCGGGTGCTGCGGGCCACGCCCACAACATATGAATTCAAAGCGCATTCCCTGCTTGACCATTTACTGAATTAAAACAACTTAAAAAAACTAAAGTGTTATTCCTTCTCTCTCTCTCTCACTCACTCTCTCTCGCGTGCGCGCACTGCGGGCCACGCCCACAAGACGTGAATTCAAAGTGCATTCCCTGCTTGACAAACTCAACTTGAATTTGATTCCTTGAGGGATCGGGATGCCAGATGAGCTCAAATTCACCCATATTTATTAAAGATTTACTGAATTAAAACAACTTAAAAAACTAAACTAAAATGTTATTCCTTCTCTTGCTCGCTCCCTCTGTCTCTCCTGTGCACGCGCTGCGGGCCACGCCCACAAGACGTGAATTCAAAGCGCATTCCCTGCTTGACAAAATCAACTTTAATTTGATTCCTTGAGGGATCGGAATTCCAGATGAGCTCAAATGTGCCCACATTTATTAAAAATTTACTGAATTAAAACAACTTAAAAAAAAAAACAAACTAAAGAGTGAATCTTCCTTCTGTCTCCATCTGGGAGGCCAGTGGGGCGGGATGTTGAGAGACAGCCAATGAGAGAGCAACTCGTCATGTGAAATTTTGATTGGCGTGTTTGAATTTTGAATTTCTTTTCGTAAGAGGGGGTTTCGTATTTCGAGGACGGAAACTCAGGAAAATGTTTTTCGTAATCCGGGGATTTCGTACAAAGGGGTCTTCGTAAATTGGGGGCCGACTGTATATCGATTTGAATAATTAGAATAAAAAAAAAAAGGACCGATGAAATTAGGAACTAGTCATCATGATGACTACATCATACTATACTATCAATGAGTGAAAAAAATTTGGTAGCACATTGCCGTATTGGTTAGCATATCTGCTTTACAGCTGGTCCTGGGTTTGAGTCCTGGGCCTGACTGGTGTTTCTGTATGGAGTTTGCATGTTCTCACAATGCTTGCATGAGGTTCCTTAATATCCTCTGATTTCTTCTCATATTCCAAAGACATGCACTGCAGGGTAACTGGCTGCTTCAGATTGACCCTAGGTGTGGATGTAGGGATGGTTGCTTGTGTTGCCATGCAGTGGTGTGCTGAGCCTGTTCGGGGTGTTCCCCAATTTTGCACAGTGTTGACTGAGACGCTCCAACCTCCCCATGATCCTACAAATGAACTGTTCAGTGGAAAACAAAACTTTGCATTTTTTACAAACTCAATCCTTCAGTGTATAAACTGAAAATGTTTTAAGATTTTGTTTTCCTTTGACTCTCTGAAGTAATATTTATTTGTATAAACACTGTTTCTGGGAACTGCTGCACATCTGTGTTGTGGAGTCGACCAACTTCAGGCACCTGTGAGTAGGTGTTCCAGCCCAGGATGATTGGACTACGTTGCACAGATCTAGATTTCTTGGTGTTTCCTCAGAAGCCTCATTTTCTTGATGTCACCCCACAAGTTTTCTATTTGATTAAGGTCTGGGCATCAGCCGCCGCTCCATAACGTCAAACTTGTTGGTCTGGAATTGAGATGATGTCCGTTTACTAGAGTGTTTGGGGTCGTTGTCTTGTTGGAAAACCCGTTTCAAGGGCATTTTCTCTTCGGCATAAAGCAGCATGACCTCTTGAAGTATTCTGATGAATTTAACTAATCCATGATCCAAGGTACGCAAAATACAGACCAGTTTGGTCTGCACCGGCAAAAAAAAAAAAATTCCTCCCTCCCTGGTGGATCTTGTTTATCAAGTATTACCAACAAAGAATTTTTAAGCCTGGCCTTATTTTGAACATAACTGTACCAGTATACCATGGTTTACGTCGTTTATTGGTTCCAGGAGAGACGACTTAAGTCGAAAAACGACTTAAATCAAATTAGCTTGTCTCTAGGCTAGCCTAGGCTAGGCCATGCCAAATTTACTTCAGTCATTTATATTCATCTTATATCATAGTCCTATTTATTTATTGATATTTATATTCATCTTAATCATACTCATTTCAAGTCTTTTATACGCACCTCCTTGACAGCTACCTGGGTGTAGAGACACAGCTGCACTGTTGACAAGCCTCTCCCTGATGCATGTTGCTCAAGCACCCATGTGTGAGCTCATTCCTCTAGCTGTGGCCATCTAGCTTTTAGCCTGCGATTAGCTTTTTTGTTGTTGTCTTCATTGCAGCAGTAATAATCTCCACTTTTCTCCAGTTCCTCACAAACATCTCGTTCACTCCAAACTTTCTTTCTGCTGCTTGATTACCATTTTCTGCTGTGTATTTCACTACCTGCAGCTTGTAATCCACAGAATAGGATTTTCTTTTTGTGGACATTTCTTCATTGGTACAGGATGAGCAGGTACTGGTACCCAAGCCTAGAGCGCCCTCTTGCGGTTGTGAGTGTAGTAATTATTATGACGAAGAGAATTATAAGTACAGTCGGCCCCCAACTTACGAAGACCCCTGTGTACGAAATCCCCGGGTTACGAAAAACATGTTCCTCGGTTTCCATCCTCGAGATACTAAACATCCCCTTCTTACGAAAAGAAATTCAAACGCGCCAATCAAAATTTCACACAACGCGCGAGTTGCTCTCTCATTGGCTGTCTCTCAACATCCCGCCCCGCTGGCCTCCCAGATGGAGACAGAAGGAAGTTTCACTTTAGTTTTTAGTTTAGTTTTTTAAGTTGTTTTAATTCAGTAAATGGTCAAGCAGGGAATGCACTTTGAATTCACTTCTTGTGGGCGTGGCCCGCAGCGTGCGCGCAAGAGAGAGAAGGAATAACGTTTTAGTTTGTTTTAGTTTTTAGTTTAAGTTGTTAAATTCAGCAAATGTTTAATAAATGTGGGCACATTTGAGCTTATCTGGAATTCTGATCCCTCAAGGAATCAATTTCAAGTCGAGTTTGTCAAGCAGGGAATGTGCTTTGAATTCCACGTCTTGTGAGCGTGGCCCGCAGCGCGCGTGCGAGAGAGAGAGAGAGAGAGGGGTGTGTGTGTGTTAAAAAATGTTTAATAATGGTTTAATTAAATATGTTAAAATGGTTTACTATATTAATAAAATGTTTAAATGGTTTAATAAATATTCTTCTTTTACTTTTAACATATATTTCATACAAAATTGGTGTACTTTTATGATTTTTAAAGGGTTTATGGGGTTTATCCAGTCCAAAGACTGGAGCCTTGGAACGAATTAGGTGTTTAACATGTAAGATGCGACCCCCTACTTACGAAATCCCCGCTATATGAAAAGGGCTATGGAACAGATTAATTTCTTAAGTTGGGGCCGACTGTACTGTAATTTCACATATAAGTCACTCTGGGGTATAAATGACACGTTCAGCCAAAGTATGAAAAAAAGTGCGACTTGTCGTCTGGCAAGATATTTAATATATGATTAATGATGTAAACTTTTTTTTTCTTTCCCATTTTGAAAACTGACAAATAATTGAGAACGACTAAACTTGAAACGACTTAAGTCGAGGTATACCTGTGTTATGGTCCTTTTTCAAGCTGTTGCAACAAAATCAGAAACACATCACTGTGTGGAATATTTTTAAATTATAGCATTATAAAGCTGTTCCAGTATAATAATACTTTTGTACACAAGATGAGCTTAATGATATCTGACCTCAGTAATACCTTCGTAGCTGAATAAACAGCAACCCTTGCAGCCACGCCCCAAAATATCTAGTGGAAAGCCTTTGTAGAAAAGTGTAAGTATAAGATTGAATGAAGTGTTTAACAAGGGCTTGTGATCAGATGTCTACAACATGGTCTAAAGTTTGTGTATATTAAGTCTGTGAAATGTCCCACAGGTGATTTCAGCACGTAAAGGTGAGTTCGAGACAGGGTTTGAGAAAGGAGGCCAGACGCGAGAGCACGCCATGCTGGCCAAAACAGCTGGAGTCAAACACCTGATCGTCCTTGTGAACAAAATGGATGACCCCACTGTGAACTGGAGCCTGGAGAGGTCAGATCTGGTTTCCAGTGTCGCTTCAGTAGACACCCGCATCTTTCAAATAAGCATGATTTCTTTAAAATGCGTTATTTCATCGCTGACGTAAACATTTCTTCACAGATACGAGGAGTGTAAGGAAAAACTGGTGCCATTTTTGAAGAAGGTGGGATTCAACCCTAGAAAAGACATTCATTTCATGCCATGTTCAGGACTGACGGGGGCCAATCTGAAAGAACCGGCGGAGCAGTGCTCCTGGTACACGTACGTACATAGTAAACACGTCTCAAATCTGATTGGTTAATTGGTTTGCTCTAACGGTGGTTCTGATTAATTACACACCATGAATGTTGTCATGTTATATAATGCACTGATACTAATCATTGTTTTTGTGATAAATTGTGTGTGTTTGTGTGTGTGTGTGTGCTTACAGAGGATTACCGTTCATTCCACACCTGGACAGTTTGCCAAATTTCAGCAGATCCAGTGACGGACCAGTCAGGTTACCGATCGTAGATAAATACAAGGTGAAAAATAACACTGAAGTAAACAACTTCAGTTTATGCAAGCCCTGCCTACTTTACATCACTGTTCATTCAGAATGATTGCATGTTGATGTATTGAGAGCACAACACAGGATATACTGATAATCAACTGCAATAAGAAGTATACTTACAAGGCAGTGGGCCGGAAAGCCTCGGCATGGCTGTCTTCTGTGTCTACTCGCTCGCGAGTTTCTCTTGCCACCAAGCTTTGCTACCATTACATAGCACAAATAATTTTTTTTCCCCAAACAGCATTTTTACATATGTTGTAAATGATGTTATTGCATGAGGCTCTTGAGAGCAGGGGAAGGAATTCTGTATTGTGCTGTACATGAACATGGTATGTTGTCATCTGCTTGTTAATGAGCAGAACACAAACATCTGTTGTATGATAATGTTTAAAAAAATCTTCTCTAGGACATGGGAACTGTAATTTTGGGCAAGTTGGAGTCTGGATGCATCAGCAAAGCACAACAACTTGTAATGATGCCTAACAGGGTGAGATCATGATCATATTGAGTAATCTCTTGTAATATGGGACTGTTGATGTATTACTTGTGTAGTATAGAAGGAAGTGTTGGTATGATGCTGTGCCGTGCATTAGTGGGTGTGTATATAAGTGCTGCTTCTGTGTGTGTGTGTAGCACACTGTGGAGGTGCTGAGCCTCCTTTCGGATGATGTTGAGACCGATGACGCGGGACCCGGAGAGAACCTGAAACTGAGACTGAAAGGCATCGAGGAAGAGGAGATCCTTCCTGGCTTCATCCTGTGCACTCCAGAGAACCTCTGTCACTCGGGACGCACCTTCGATGCTCAGGTTAAGCTTGTTAACTTTGTCTTCAGATCTCCACCTGCTTTCCAGTATAGAATGAACACTTTAAAAGACTTAACTGATCAAGAGCCACCACTCCTCTGCATCGAAAGCAGCTAGCTGAGGTGCTGTGGGCATCTGAATAGGTTCCCTCCATTTAGAGGTCCAACTGCAATGAGGCGCTGGGGGGATTCTGTATAGTGTTTAGTCTGGGGTGGGGTTTTAATGACTCCCCGAGGAGAAGCCAAAGACTGTTGTCTGGTGGGGGTTTAAGTCGAAATTCCATGTTGAAGGTTGGGGGTTTTCTGCGTAACGACCACTGTGACTAAAAAATGCTTCTCGGCAGTTATCGTACCTCTGTATTCATTTATCTTATCTGGCTTGTTAGTCAGATGCCTTTAACCAGAATGATGCCTTGCTCCTTCTTCTTCTTTTCTTTTTGGCTGCTCCCTTCAGGGGTCGCCACAGCGAATCATTTGCCTCCATTTCACCCTGTCCTCTGCATCTTCTCTTACCCCAACGACCTTCATGTCCTCCTTCACCACATCCATAAATCTTCTCTTTGGTCTTCCTCTAGACCTTCTGCCTGGTAGTTCCAACCTCAGCATCCTACTGCCAATATACTCACTATCCCTCCTCTGTACATGTCTAAACCATCTCAATCTAGCCTCTCTGACTTTGTCTCCAAAACATCTTACATGTGCTGTCCCTCTGATGTACTCATTCCTGATCCTATCCATCCTCGTTACTCCCAAAGAGAACCTCAACATTTTCATCTCTGCTACCTCCAGCTCTGCCTCCTGTCTTTTCCTCAGCGCCACTGTTTCTAACCCATACAACATCGCTGGCCTCATCACCGTCTTGTACACTTTTCCTTTCATCCTTGCCGATACTCTCCTATCGCACATCACACCGGACACTTTTCTCCATCCATTCCAACCTGCCTGCACACGCTTCTTCACCTCTTTTCCACACTCTCCATTGCTCCGGATTGTTGAGCCTAAGTACTTAAAATCCTCCACCTTCTTTATCTCTGCTCCCTGTAACCTCACCGTTCCTCTTGGGTCCTTGTTGTTCACACACATGTATTCTGTCTTACTGAGGTGAACCTTCATTCCTCTCCTTTCCAGCGCATATGGTAGCGGGTCCTGAACTGCCTAATGTTCCTATCAGTGACTCACCCCCACCCCATAACAAAACATTTCTGCTTTTATTCAGTATCCAAATACATTTAAATTTGTATTGATTGATAGAAATTCCTATCCAGAGTGCCTTAACATCGTTATCCTTTTTTTTAAATAAATAAATAACTAAGGGTTCAGGGCCTTGTCCAAGGGCCAAACAGCAGCAGAATGGTGTTACTAAATCTTGAACTCCTCACCTTTGGATCAATAACCCAGTCTTAGCCACTGAACAACTACTTTGCGCTTATTAATAAAATATATAGGAACATGATTTTGGATTTATCTACATGGACAGGTCATATAAACTCCGTATCCTGTCATTCAGGTTTTTACTTTTTTTGTGTGTGTGTCTTGTCTTTGTTCATACATTTTAAAAGCATGTTTTCCTTTTTATTTTGTTTTCAGATTGTCATCATTGAACACAAGTCCATCATCTGCCCGGGATACAATGCAGTCCTGCACATTCACACCTGCATTGAGGAAGTTCAGATCACGGTAAACACTGTACTACCCAGAATTCTCTTAATTTCACGCTACAGCTTTGCGTCCCTTCAATCAAGACAACCCTCATTGATAGCTGTAAATTTGATTTTTTTTTTTGATTGATTAACTGTTGGGTTTTTACCTAGTGGCTCATCAGGCCGGTGATTATCCCCAGTTTCCGTAGCATGAAGCGATCAGGAGTTGAACTCCTCCTGGATGGGACGCTAGTTACCTTCCCAGTATATTTTTACTGGTACCCATTTATACTTCTGGGTGGACAGAGGCAAACTTGTGGTTGACACCTTGCCCAGGGGTCTTAGCACAGTGAGGGTCTCAGTGGGATTTGAACTCACAACCTCCCGATCATGAGCGCAGCACCCTGACCACTACACCACCGGCTCCACATCTGTAGATATCAGTACATAATTCATGCTAATTATAGTAACACTGCTGTAGTGGTGTTAAAATTGGTAATACCAAGATATACCAAATAATGTACTAAAGAGTTTCTTTTTTAGAACTAATGTAGGCCTAAACTATTTATACTAGGTACCCCAAGGGTTGCCGTTGTGGGCGTGTACGAGTGCTGACCAGCATTGAACAGGGAGCATTTTCATTAAGTTATTGTAAACACGGCAGTTGTAGTATTACAATGATTTTTGTGTGAAAGTAAAAGTTAAATGTTTAGCATACCACATGCCCATGTTGTCTATGTATAACTGGCATATTTAATCAACCTGCGTTCTGACAGCACGTCGGCCCAACTGCTAAATGAAGACTTGAAAAGCATGATGGTTTCTGACAGCTCGCACGGTTTCATATTGATCGCTCTGTGAAAGACTGACAGGCAGCAAGCTTGTTTCTTCAGCTGCATTCTCGTATAAAGATTATGCTCATAATTCCACCAGAGGTGGTTAAAATACCGGTCTAAATTTTTTATTTGAATTATAGAATTGCTAAATAAATGTGAAATCATGTCATTTTCATCAAAAAGAAAACTTATTCTCTCTTCTTATAAAAAGAATCATATAAGATAAAATAATTTGATGTGAAACTGTGCTGAGCGGATGTTTAGATACAAACCTAAACAGTGATGGCTTAGTGGTTTAGCCAATGAGTTGCTCATCTGAAGGTTCACCACTGTTTTAGGCCCTTGAGCAAGACCCTTAATCCTCAACTGCTCAGTTGTATTAAAAAAAAAAAAGATAATTGTAAGTCGCTTTAGATAAGAGCGGCTGAAAATGCAAACGTAATGTAAATCTACTCGCCCGCCTGCGGACAACGCGGTGGGGGATGGGGGCAACAGCATGGATAAATTACAGAAAGATAATTTTGTTACATACACACAATGAAGCGACACTATGCATGTGTGTGCAGGCCTTAATTTGTTTGGTGGACAAGAAGACGGGTGAGAAGAGCAAGACGCGACCTCGCTTCGTCAAACAGGACCAAGTTTGCATTGCCCGTCTCCGAACTGCTGGGACCATCTGCCTCGAGACCTTCAAGGACTTCCCTCAAATGGGCCGCTTCACACTGAGGGACGAAGGTCAGTATTACAGGATATGCTGTACCATTGCGTTGGTGTAAGGCAGTGCTTCTCAAATAGTGGGGCACGCCCCCCAAGGGGGGCATGGTATGATGCTGAGGGGAGTGCGTAGGACCGTGAGGAGCATGCTTTTCTGGAATAGTGTAGGAGAATTAAGTGTAATTGCACCTCCGCTCCACTAGTTAGCAGTGCCGCTTTCATTGTTGCGTAATGGTGTAATGGTTTTTCTCGCGAGCAAACGATATGAAGTGCAGTAAACAACCCCTCAAGAAGCAACACGGAAAATTTTCCATCATGAACGAAGAAAAAGGTGGAGAGAGACAGAGAAATTAAGACAAATAAGTTGAATGAGTTTCAATAAGGATGTGGGTTTTTTTTTATTTTTTATTTCAGGCACATTGGTGCACTTTAAATCTTTTCTATTACAAATTAAAAACAATTAATGAAGTTTTTCTTTATTGTAAGTTGAGCTACATTTCTTTTTTGTTTTTAATGTTAATAAAGATACAATGTTATGCAGAGTTGTAGTAATAACAATTTTATCGACAGATTATAATTTAATACTACTTCTAGTCGGTCTTTTGTATTCTGTGTGTTTATCTGACTGGAACTTTATGGAATTTTTCTGTGTGTTTCTGTTTTAGGAAAGACAATTGCCATTGGGAAAGTGTTGAAGCTTGTCGCTGAGAAAGACTGAAAAGTTCCATGTTCGTGCGCGAGTGTGTGTCGTGGAGAAACCAACCATGGAAGACAGGCGGGTGTTGCTGCAGGAGCAACACGTTTCCCAGCCTTCCCACCCTGCGGAAGAACCAGCTCACAAAAGCAAATCAAGTTCTCTAACAAGCAATTTGTTTTAAGTTAAGAAAAGAGAAAAGAAATCGAGTCCACACGTTGTCAGCTTTCTCATATTGAGAGCTCAGTGCCATTTTTTTCAGTCTCACTTCACCAGACTCAAAGATGATGGTTGTGTTTATTGTTTATTTTTTACTTCTTTTCCCACTTGAGGAATATGTGCAGCGAAGACGACGTTATAATAAAGATGTGGACCAGAGTTGACTTGTTTAGCAGTAATGTTTGAAATGATTATTCAGTATCTCAGCTGTTTGACTCCCTTCGATTACACACACACACACACACACACTTTGGTTTCTGTCCTCATGGCGTTCTTGCAGAGCGCACGAGCGTGCATTCATGTTATTAAAGCAAACTTCTATGATAATAAAATATTAAATTGGGGAAGTTCTAAGATCACTGTTGCACGGACTGAGTTTCTTTGATTCAGGTGTGTCTGATTAATGGACGTTATTGAAGTCGGCATTTCGGCAGACTGTAGGCGATGACAGGGTACACCCTTAACAGCGCACCAGACCATCACAGGGCCAGCAAACACAATCCTTCACACTCACATCTTTGGCAATTTGGTACGGCCAATTGACGAAAACATAAACACACAAACACCTCGAAGCATGAGACTTGAACTACTGATCACTGTGCTCCCCTTCTTAAATCATTATTATATCATAATTGTGCATAATTGTGATGTGGATATTTCTGAATAATCCCTAAAGCAGGACCTGATGAATACCAACCGTGCCTAAAGTACATCATTGATTTTGATGAACTACACTGTGCACACCAGGCTCTGATTTTTGGAGTTTGTTTTTTAGTTTATAATGAAGAGCTGTATGGAGGCATCTCTTAAAACTGCTGGCGGAATTTTAGTATAGATTACACAGAAATAAAAAAGCAAGAGAGATTTTGATGGTTTATAATAAAGTACGTATTTAAACAGTTCGCCCTCTAAATTTGGATTTTTACCCCATTCTAAGTTTTATTTGCAAATACAAGAAAACAAACTAAAGATTATTTTCCATGTTTGAGGTCCAACAGTTATGCCTTCTTTAAGTGACAATATACTGTCACAGTCCATTTTAGTTCAAACGTGAACCACTCAATGTTCTACAGAATAGTTCGGTTCGGATGGGTTATTGTCTTTTGGTTTGAAATTATTTTGCATACACAAAGGCTGCAGACTTGCTTTACTGAGAGCTGCCATGCAAATCTATTCAAATATCCGAAAAGTAATGACTCAGAAAGTCAGATCATGAAACAGCCTAATCGGATAAAATACTGTGTCTTAATCATCAAGTAGTTTATCGTGTATTCACTCCTGCAAACAACTTTATTAACTATTTTAATTGAACTATTCGTTCATTCAGCACGAACCGACTCTTAATTTAGACGCTTGCATCGACTCTTTTAGGTGAATGTTGAGAGTCGACTCCTAAACGAAGCAGAATATTTCCTTACTTTTTAAGGTACGGACAAGTAAAAGACTTAAACATAATAGAAGAAATAACAAGTACATCTTTTATGTGTACATACATTATTCTATAATTATCCTTGTTTGTTAAAAACTACGCCAATAACTTGTTGGGAACCGAAAGAGTCGACTCGCCGTTGCGAATTGAATCAAATGTCCCATAACGAGTCGGAATTCCGATGACAAGCAGCAAGACCTTCTGGGTAATCGAACGTCAACGTGGAGCTGAGTCTTCTGAAAAGTGTGCAAGTGAACACGAACTGTTTGAAGCACAGTACAAATTAATCTATATTAATTATAAAGAAAATGTCTTTAAACATAATTTTAATGCTCTGTCTCTTCATGTCTATGAATAATTTCTAAATATGTTTTAATTTATAAATACACAGTTGATTTTATAAACTTCCAATCGCATTAGTATCTGTCCCTACAATAATTGCTTGTAAACTGTTGTTATCGCATCTGGATTCCGCTGAGACAAATACAGTAACTGATAAAATTATTTAAAAAGTACGAACTACACTGTCGTACTTTGCTTTGCTTTGCTTTTTGTTGTCACTAGTCTGGCCAATCCAACATTTCCGCTGAATGATGCCGAATTACAAATTGCCCAATTACAATCCTCGTTGACGTCAAGCAGGAAGTATGAGACCATTACTCGATTTCCAAGTCATGGAGTTGTCATATTGCTTTTCAGGTATGACATGAAGATCGCAGAATCACGAGGCAGTCTTTCTGTCGTTCAACGAGTGAACCTCAGTTTCTGGGAGAAGAATTGAACCAGTTACGATTTTCCACTTCTATTGTCCAAAAAAGTGTCCGTTTTTGGATTATTTTACTGAGTAGTGTTTTTTTTTAATATTCTTCACACTAAGATAGTATCAAAAACAAAATCTGAGAAAGGACTATAAATCTCGAAAGGTTCGCCGTTATTTGATGTGGTTTGGGCGTCAAAGCAGAAGTCTGGAGATTTTGTAAAGTTGTGGTAAGTCGCGAGCGCTTGTATTAGCATCGACGGCTAACACTTTAGGGCAGCGGCTTCACTGAAGAAAATGTGATTAAATACACTTTTAACAAAAACTTGATCAGTTTTCAGTGTTGAGACTTGAGTTTCAGCCTAAATGTTTTTCCCTCACAAAATACTAAAATTGTATTGAATCGCTTTGAAAAAATTCAACAAAAATTGTTGTGTCATGGTGTATTGGAAGAATATAGAAAAATGATTAAATAGTTTAAAGGAGTTTTTAATTTCAGGTATTTTACAGGTGCATTTAATGTTATATTAAGGACTGAAAAGAAATACGAATTTGTAAAAACAATAAAACATTTAAAATTATAATTACTTGCTGAAGTATTTGTGATGTGTACATATTTATTTTTAACTTTTCTGACTTGGTAATGAGAATATCTCCCGCTTTATAAACAAAATAGTGTGATTTTTATATAAATTTAATTCATGACTTTGTGGATGTATACGCTGAAATAATAAACTCATCCTGTACTACTCTGACATTCGTCCAATCAGTCTCCAGGATGTATATGACCCGCCCCTTGGGGTGTGTCTTCTTCTTGATCAGGAAATGAAGCAAGCAGTACTCATGAAGGGGTTCGTGCGTCCTCCTCGGAGATGAATATACAGTCATACCTCACCTTACGAAATCAATCAGTTCCAGAAGTGGTTTCGGAACCTGATTTTTTCACAAGTTGAGTAGCATTTTACATGTAAAGGGCTTGATTCGTACCAAGGCCCCCAATACTACCTCCTAAACCCTTTAAAAACTATAAAAGAATACCTTTTAAGGCCTCCTACTTCAATATCGTACTGATGGTTGATGGGTTTCGGCCATATTCCTTTGCGATATCACTCAACTGCATGCCACAAGCCCGCTTCTTCTTTTCACTTTGCACAGGGAATCACTTTCTTGGGGCCCATGATGAATGATGAAAAATAAAGTTGCAATGAGCACACTCGAAAAACTCACAAAACAACAGTAACTACGTCCTTTACGAATGTCAGAACTAGGTGATGAACAATGGTTTGAAGGCACATAAAAAAAAAAGCATCATGGGTATAATGGACATGCAGCTCCCTCCTAGCCAATGATTGAAGCCACACGAAAAGCATCATGGGTATTATGGAGATACAGCTCCCTCCTAGCCAATGGGAGGCCAGTGGGGCGGGGCGTTGGGTGATAGCCAATGGGAGAGCAACTCGCGAATTGTTTGAATTTTTGAGATGGCACGTTTCGTAACGTGATTTTCTTTCGTATCCAGAGATGGAAATTTTCGGAAATGCGTTTCGTAACTTGGATATTTTGTTTGTTGGGTCTTTTGTAAGGTGAGGTACCACTGTAATCTGAACAATTCTGTTCATGGAATGTTTGGAATGTATTCATTTGGAAGAGGGTAGAGTTTTGTATGAGCTGGTGATAATGTGACCTTTGGTGCAGTTTAGTAACATAATCATACTTCATCCAAATCTCTAAGAACACTATTGCATCACTTTTGAAATGTATTTTAATGATCGTCAACTATTTGGTGTTTTACATCGTTTTCTTGGATATTGTCCTGGGTATCATGGGTGAAGTTGGAAGTAAGCAAGTTCAACAAACTAATTTTAAGGACGCTTGGCGTCACTGGGAGTGCGGCATAATGTCTTCCAGATGTCAAATGCTGAGGTAGAAATTTGTCAAGACGTTATAACGCATCATAATTCTTCCGTTAAAAAAGAGACGGAAAGCATATTGCAGCTCCAATGTTTCATGTAGATTTTTAAAAAATAATTTTTTTTTCTGTCTGTTTCAGAAGAATCCTCTGATCATCCTGGAGAGCGATGTGTGACTTCGAAACACCAACATTTTCATCCGCTGAGGAAGAGAGGGATTACTGGAAGGAGAGAGCGGCTCAGCACCAGCAGAGGTGAATAAAACTTAACTGTTTACTGCAATTTATTTAGTGAGATAGTTCCAAACTGATGATTGTTTTGAGATCATTTCAATGCCCGAGTTTTTAATTTCAGGTATTTTACAGACTAAAGGTTCCTTATTTATTAAAAATGGCATAAAACGTATTGTGATTTTCAGGGCCGACGAGGCTCAAGATGAACTGCAGGAGTTCCAGCAGATGAGTCGAGATTACGAAGCTGAACTCGAGACCGAGCTGAGGCAGTGCGAAGCACGGAATCGTGAACTCCTCTCGACCAACAATCGGCTACGTGCAGAACTGGAGTGCTTCAAGGTACTGCTCGCCTGATACCTTTTACTGGTCTTATAGAAATGTTATAACTGATCTACAATTTAGCCTATACAGTGGTACCTCGATACTCGACCATAATTCTTTCCCGATGGCTGGTCGAATTCTGATTTGGCCGAATTCTGAATCTGCTTTTCCCATTATAAATAAAGTAAGTGGTGTTAATCCGTTCCATCGTCTTTTGAACAGAAGTTAACGGTACCATAACTCTTACCATAGGTCTGCAAATTAAGTAAAAAAATTATTGAATACTGTTATGGTCTGTGTTGTGAGAGACTAGTTTTGGTCTCTCGCTCTCTCTCTCTCTCTCTCGCTCTCTCTCTCTCTGCCTGCCTCTCTCTGCGCGGTGGAGAGGGGCATGGTTGTCACACGCGGGTGGAGCGCTAAACACACACAGCTGATTCCACTTAATCATGGGCTATAAAGACGAGCAGAGCGATCCTCCTGGTCCTAGAAGATTGTCCCTCTTCCCCGTGATCTATCTGGCTCTCAACTCCGTGCTCCACCAGTTCCCGCTTTAGTTTTAGCGTGGAATCTTCGAGCCCTTCTATGACGCCAGGAACATTCAGCCGCACCCAAAAATGTGGGACACAGATGATGAAAACAGATGTGCTTTATTGTTGACAGGGAAGGCACTAGAGCATGGGACATCGTAGTCGCCGTTAGAGGTGCGCAGAAACACAGAAATCAAAGTAAAACGGGAACTAGAGGAGCTCGGAGCTTAGAGCCAGAGAAATCTTCTAGCACCGGGAGGAGCACTCTGCTCATCTTTATAGCCCGTGATTAAGTAGAATCAGGTGTGTGTGTTTAACGCTCCATCCGCGTGTGACAGTCACGCCCTACTCCAGCGCGCAAAGAGAGAGCCGCCAAAACTGGACTCTCTCACAAAAAAGACCATAACACACTAAAATAAAAACCACAGTACAGTCAAAGCAGAACAACAATAAAGATAAGAATTTTTAAACTTTTGTGGCGGTGACCAGTTGGCATACGTAAATGTTGGAGAGGGAGAGAGGAGGAGGATCCCCTTCCATAACAGCTTCAGGTGAATCAGCCAAAGGTGTTTTTTTCCTTGCTACTCGTTTTGGCATGGGTGACTTTTTTTTCTTGAAGAACATTTCTAACGAGGCTTGTTTTACCCTTCTTTTCAAAAAGTTAAGGAAGTGGCTCATGACTTCATCGTGAAAGGTGTTCACAGCGATACATAGTATCAACAACTTTCGGACTTCCCCAGAACAGCGCTAGCTTCATCAGGGTGACATGTTGTATCAATAACTTCCGAAAAACGTGCATTTCCCCTCTCTCTTGGTCTCGTTTTTTCTCGTACTTTTTTAGTGTTCGTCTTCCGGATTTTGGTCGGCTTCTGGGACAAAAAAATCTCGGATTTTTTGGTCGAATTCCGATTTGTTTGATCTCTAAAGCATTCGAGTACCGAGGTACCACTCTGTGTGTGTGTGTGTGTGTGTGTGTGTGTGTGTGTGTGTGTGTGTGTGTGTGTGTGTGTATGTATACTTACAAACAGTTGGCTCTCTACTTACGAAATTAATTAGTTCCAGGGCCGTTTTCGTAAGTAGAGGTGCATTTTACATGTAAAACGCGTGATTTGTTCCAAGGCTCCCAAGACTACCCCATAAACCCTTTAAAATTTTTAAAAGTACACCAATTTTGTATGAAATATGTGTTAAAAGTAAAAGAAAATTATTTACCTTTTTTAAATCTCTTGAACCACCCATGCGACTCTTTAAAGTCCGGGGGTTGCTGGTCTGAAGAACCCCCACCCTCCCTCACGAGATCCTTAAATATGGCGGTTGCTTTTGCCAAAATAATCGCCTCTGTCACTGTATCTCCGCTTTTAATGCCTCCTTCTGCTTCAATATCGTTCCGAAATAATTGCCTCGGTCACTGTATCTCCGCTTTTAAGGTCTCCTGCTTCAAAATCGTCCCTATTGTAGAGGGGTTTCAGCCATACTCCTTTGCGATTTTGCTCATCCCACTTTCGTATTTTTTTATTACCTCCTGCTTCACTTCGATTGACAACGGAGCCCACTTCTTCTTTTCGGTGTCACCGGAAATCATTTTCTTGGGGTCCATGATGGATATGGATAACGAAATATAACGCTGAAATGATCACACTCAAAAAAACTCACGAGCCAATAGTCCTGTTCAACTCCTTCACGTGTGTGACAAACAGGAAGTATGGGTACAGTTCAGCTCCCTCCTGGCCAATGCGAGACCAGCGGGGCGGGGTGTTGGGAGACAGCCAATGAGAGAGTAACTCACGCATTGTTTGAATAGTGCGCTTTAATGTTTGGATGGCACGTTTGAATTTTTAAATAGCGCATTTGCCGCTTTTCGTAAGAAGAGGTTGTTTCGTATACAGGGGCGAAAATTTAGGAAAATGTTTTTCGTAACCTGGATTTTTCGTATTCAGAGGTTTCCGTAAATAGAGGGCTGACTGTGTGTGTGTGTGTGTGTGTGTGTGTGTGTGTGTAATTATATTAATGTTTATACGGGGATCCCTCACTTTCCACGGTTATTTGGGACTGAGATCACCATGCAACCACTGAAATCCACGAAGTGGGATTCCCCCAACTGATGTATACGTACATGTATACAGTCGGCCCCCTACTTACGAAACCCCCTGGGTACGAAAATTCCACATTACGAAAAACATGCTTCATGCTTCCATCTGCTGAAAAGGTTTATGGAGATGAAGATTTTCATTTTTCAGCACGACCTGGAACCCGTTCACAGTGCCAAAACCACTGGTCAATGGTTTACTGACCATGGTATTACTGTGCTCAATTGGCCTGCCAACTCTCCTGAACCCCATAGAGAATCTGTGGGATATTGTGAAGAGAAAGTTGAGAGACACCAGACCCAACAGTGTGGATGCGTTTCAGGCCGCTATCGAAGCATCCTGGGCCTCCATAACACCTCAGCAGTGTCACAGGCTGATTGCCTCCATGCCACGCCGCATTGAAGCAGTCATTTCTGCAAAAGGATTCCCGACCAAGTTTTGATTGCATAACAGAACATAGTTACTTGAAGGTTGACTTTTTTGTATTAAAAACACTTTTTTGATTGGTCGGATGAAATATGCTAATTTTTTGAGGTAGGGATTTTTGGTTTTTCTTTACTTTTTTTCCAAAATTATCAATATTAAAACAATAAAAGGCTTGAACTACTTCAGTTGTGTGAAATGAATCTAAAATATACGAAAGTCTCTTGTTTATCAGTACATTACAGAAAATAATGAACTTTATCACAATATGCAAATTTTTTTAGAAGGACCTGTGTATGTGTGTGTATATATATATATATATATATATATATATATATATATATATATATATATATATATATATATATAAGGGGGCAGTGGTGATCTAGTGGTATAGGGCGCTGGATCGCTGATCCAAAGGTTGGGGGTTCGAGTCCCACTCTCCACAAGGTTGTCACTGTCCCCCCCTGTGCAGCTAACTGGGTTATCAAAGGCGGGCCATGTCTCTCACTGTCTATGGTGAGAGGCATGTAAAAGAACCATTGTTGACTTTTGTAAAGAGTAGCTGCAAAGTCGTCAGCGTGTTTCTGTCCCTTGCTAAAAGGGTTGTGTCAGGAAGGGCATCCGACGTAAAACCCTCTGCCAAATCAAATGTGCGAACCAGATGATTCGCTGTGGCGACTCCCGAGTAAAAGGGAAAAAGCTGAAAGGAAGACAGACATATATATATATATATATATCTATATACACACACACACACTGGGACAACAATTTCTGTGGAATTCCAGTTTTTATCTCAAATTGGTAATTTCTGTGATTAGCCTAAATCCAAGGAGAAAATTTTAAGGGGGGTATAGGGGTGCTATTTTTAAGTTCACTTGCTTGTGCTTGAGACAAAGCACGACTTTTCTGGACTTCCGATCTTTCAAGTGAGCAAGTGAAGGCTGTGTGCTGAACAAGTATTCAATGGCGCACTTGTTCACCTGAAAGACCGGAAATCCGGATACGCTTTGTATCAAGCACAAGCAAGTGAGCCTGCTACAAGTGCTTACTTTCGGTGAAGTGCCTCATATATTGTCAGTCGCTCGTTGATTGGCTGTTTTAAGCTGAATGTAAAGTGACTTGGCTCAGCTTCATGTAAAGTGACTCGGCTCAATGCAAATGGCAGCGTGTTGTGTTTAAAATGGTGCAAAATTTAACGAAAAAAGAGGAATCCCGCTTGTCAGAAATAGATAAGGATGTTAAGATTAGGTTTAAGTTGGAATGGCTAGAAAAGAAAAAGTAAAAGGCTACAAAAAGTATTTTCCTAAATTGTTTGTTTCAGAATACGAAACAAGTTCATGTTATGAAAGCGCCATCTTAAAAATTCAAACAATGCACGAGCTGCTCTCCCATCAATGACGTTCAAACATCCCGCCCCGCTGGCCTCCTATTGACTAAAAACTAAGCTGTCGTTTATGTCGCCTTCACTCAAGCGCCATCTTGGACAGTTCTACCTGATGCCATGACCACCATGATGCTTTTCGTGTAAAGGACAGAGTTACTGTTGTTTTATGCTTTATTTCTTGATTCAGGCTTTTAACCTTCCATAAACATTTGTAAGATTATAACTCTGCTAAGAAGACATGGTCAACACATGCGCGTGAACACACACACAGTAAGAAGAAGAAACGGGCTCAAGTGATATCACAAAGGAATATGGCCAAACCTGTCTACCATCGGTATGATATTGAAGCAGAAGGAGGTCTTAAAGATACGCTTTTATAATTTTAAAGGGTTACGAGGGTAGTATTAGGAGCCTTGGAACGAATCACGTGTTTTACATGTAAAATGGGGACCCCTCCCGCTAAAGTTCAGCAGAAAATATCTTTTGCTGTTGTCATCCCTGTATATTTGTATATGCATATATGTCTGTCTGTCTGTGTGTGTGTATATATATATATACTAGTCTTTCTCAAAAAATTAGCATATTGTGATAAAGTTCATTATTTTCTGTAATGTACTGATAAAAATTAAACTTTCATACATTTTAGATTCATTGCACACTGACTAAAATATTTCAGGTCTTTTATTGTTTTAATACTGATGATTTTGGCATACAGCTCATGAAAACCCAAAATTCCTATCTCAAAAAATTAGCATATTTCATCGAACCAATAAAAAAAGTGTTTTTAATACAAAAAAGTCAACCTTCAAATAATTCTGTTCAGTTCTGCACTCAATACTTGGTCAGGAATCCTTTTGCAGAAATGACTGCTTCAATGCGGCGTGGCATGGAGACAATCAGCCTGTGGCACTGCTGAGGTGTTACGGAGGCCCAGGATGCTTCGATAGCGACCTTAAGCTCATCCACAGTGTTGGGTCTGGTGTCTCTCAACTTTCTCTTCACAATATCCCACAGATTCTCTATGGGCTTCAGGTCAGGAGAGTTGGCAGGTCAATTGAGCACAGTAATCCCATGGTCAGTAAACCATTTAGCAGTGGTTTTGGCACTGTGAGCAGGTGCCAGGTCGTGCTGACAAATGAAATCTTCATCTCCATAAAGCTTTTCAGCAGATGGAAGCATGAAGTGCTCCAAAATCTCCTGATAGCTAGCTGCATTGACCCTGCCCTTGATAAAACACAATGGACCAACACCAGCAGCTGACATGGCACCCCAGACCATCACTGACTGTGGGTACTTGACACTGGACTTCAGGCATTTTGGCATTTCCTTGTCCCCAGTCTTCCTCCAGACTCTGGCACCTTGATTTCCGAATGACATGCAAAATTTGCTTTCGTCCGAAAAAAGTACTTTGGACCACTGAGCAACAGTCCAGTGCTGCTTCTCTGTAGCCCAGGTCAGCCGCTTCTGCCGCTGTTTCTGGTTCAAACGTGGCTTGACCTGGGGAATGCGGCACCTGTAGCCCAGTCCACTGCTTCCACAGGTCCCCCAAGGTCTGGAATCGGCCCTTCTCCACAATCTTCCTCAGGGTCCGGTCACCTCTTCTGGTTGTGCAGCGTTTTCTGCCACACTTTTTCCTTCCCACAGACGTCCCACTGAGGTGGCTTGATACAGCACTCTGGGAACAGCCTATTCGCTCAGAGATTTCTTTCTGTGTCTTACCCTCTTGCTTGAGGATGTCAATGATGGCCTTCTGGACAGCAGTCAGGTCGGCAGTCTTACCCATGATTGCGGTTTTGAGTAATGAACCAGGCTGGGAGTTTTTAAAAGCCTCAGGAATCTTTTGCAGGTGTTTAGAGTTAATTGGTTGATTCAGATGATTAGGTTAATAGCTCGTTTAGACTACCTGAACATCATATGCTAATTTTTTGAGATGGGAATTTTGGGTTTTCATGAGCTGTATGCCAAAATCATCAGAATTAAAACAATAAAACACCTGAAATATTTCAGTTGGTGTGCAATGAATCTAAAATATATAAAAGTTTAATTTTTATCAGTACATTACAGAAAATAATGAACTTTATCACAATATGCTAATTTTCTGAGAAGGACTAGTGTGTATATTATATATATATATATATATATATATATATATATATATATATATATATATATACATACACACACACACACACACACACAAGCAGCCCCCGACTTACGAAATTAATCCGTTCCAGCACCTTTTCGTAAGTAGAGGCGCATTTTACATGTAAAACTCGTGATTCATTCTAAAGCTCCCAAGACTACTCTATAAAGCCATTAAAAATGATAAAAGTACACTAATTTTGTATGAAATATGTGTTAAAAGTAAAAGAAAACTATTTATTAAACCATTTCAACATTTTATTAACATATTAAACAATTTTATTAATGTATTTATTAATTAAACCATTATTAAACATTTTTTATTAACGCACACACACACAACACTATCTCTATCTCTCTCTCACACACACAAACAAACAAAACACATTTGTGGCGCGATCCATGCGGGCTCTGCCCACACACAGGACGCCAGAGCATTTTAAGACGGGGAATTCAAAGCGCATTCATTGCTTGACAGATCGGACTTTAGCTTGTTTTCTCGAGGAATTGGAGGTTTGGATGAGCTGTGTTTTGCTCACATTCGGCAGAGTACGCCACATTCGTTAAACATTTACTGAATTAAACAACTTAAAAAATGAAAAATAAGCTGTAATGTGCTCTCGAAAGACAGTTAAAAGAACGCCTCCTTTCATCTCTGACTGACTCTGTATGTTGT
>CM045738.1:9379796-9432296 GCA_024760905.1 Plotosus lineatus | reverse complement strand
AACCGAACATGTCTGTTTAAAATGCACTAAATGTCGAGTTGAATGAAAAGGGTTTGTTTGATGTTTGCATCTCGATTGTCCTGTTTTCTGTTTGGCTGATCCACCCTCATGTCTTCATGTTTGTGTGACCTCCGAATTCATTATGCCGCCACCCAGCACGGCGTGTAGGAGGGATTATGTTTTCACTCTGTTCATCTCTGCGTGCATTTGTCCATCTGAACTTTCTCATGAGATCTCAAGCGATTTTCATCAAACTTTCACCAATTTTTTTTTACAACTGAGGACTCATGAACTGGTAAAGGCTCTGAGGTCACCGGTCAAAGGTCAAGGTCAGATGAGGTCATCTTAGAAAAGCATTGTTGTGCACACTCTGCAGGCTGAACACCTGAATGGATTCGAACCAGACTTTCAGCTGTTGCTTCGTATTAAATATTCATGAACTAGTACAGGTCTCAGGGACATGGCCCAAAGATCAGGGTCAAAGTCAAGCACTCATTCTAAAAAGATTTAAAGCTGAGGTAAGCCAAGCAACACTTTGTGTTGAGTGCTTTTGCGTTTCATTTGCACTTTGTGTACAGAATCAAATAAGTTATTTTAATGTGTGTGTGTTTAAATACATACGCTGTTACAGAAGGGGACATTCAGACAGGGAAACAACAGGACCGATTGAGAGCCTGAGTAGCAGCTGATGATTCTGTGTGTGTGCGTGGGTGTGCGCGTGTGTGTGCGGGTGTGCGTGCGCGTGTGCGAAGGTTGTTTTTTTTTTTTTTTCATCTTCGTATACAATGAAAAACAATACGTGTTTGATCTTAGCTTCAATGCAGCACATACAAGATCAGTATTGGTCAGGAAATACATTCTGGGAATTCCAAGTTCCTTATTTTTCTAATTTGAAATCATAATTTTTCATTTTTCAGTAATGATGTGTTAATTCATGTTTAATTCTTTAATTTGTTTTCCTGACTCTGTAAGGACATTTAAATCTGGTCTAGTGGTATAGGGCGCTGGATCGCTGATCCAAAGGTTGGGGGATCGAGTCCCACTCTCCACAAGGCTGTCACTGTCCCCCCCCCCAGTGCAGCTAACTGGGTTATCAAAGGCCGGCCATGTCTGTCACTGTCTATGGTGAGAGGTTCAGGTAAAAGAACCATTGCTGACTTTCGTAAAGAGTAGCTGCAAAGCCGTCAGCGTGTTTCTGTCCCTTGCTATAAAGGGTTGTGACAGGAAGGGCATCCGACGTAAAAACCTCTGCCAAAATCAAACGTGCGAATCAGATGATTCGCTGTGGCGACTCCCGAGTAAAAGGGAAAAAGCCAAAAGAAAGACAGACAGTTTAGCTAATAATGTGTAAGCAGGAAAGATCGAGGCGGAGCGAGAGCCGCAAGCTCACGTCCACTTCTGCATATCACCTGGATCTCATCAGCATATTTCATTAGTGGCGTCAGCGACACGTGAACCACTCCGGGTGGAATATTCTGATTTTTCTCCCACAGTGATGAGTTCTCTTGGTAGAAGGTTCCAAGATGTTTGACGAGCTGGTCACAGTAGCTGGTTTTCCCCCCTCATTTGCTGTTAATTTTTTCCCTCCAGGAGAAGTATGAGACGCAGCACTCGGAGACATACAGACAGATTTCTGCCCTGGAGGGGGACTTGGCTGAGACAACCGCTATCAAGGACCAGCTACAAAAATACATCAGAGAGCTGGAGCAGGCCAATGATGACCTGGAGAGAGCCAAGAGGTGCACTCTCTTTACACTGTGATGTCACTGGCTGTGTGAGTTTCGTATGTTGAGTCTGAACATTAGGGGACCTCCCCCTCCTCCTCCTTTTCTCATAGGGCCACCATCATGTCTCTGGAAGATTTTGAGCAGAGGATGAACCATGTGATTGAGAGAAACGCGTTCCTGGAGAGCGAGCTGGACGAGAAAGAGAACCTGTTGGAGTCGGTGCAGAGACTGAAGGATGAAGCTCGAGGTGAACTTCCAGTGTAAACACTCTGTTTTAATGAATGATTTTATCTCTTACCGATTAAAGTTATGTGATGTGTGTGTGTGTGTGTGTGTGTGTGTGTGTGTGTGTGTGTGTGTGTGTAGATCTGAGGCAGGAGCTGGCTGTGAAACAGAAGCAGGACCGTAAGCTGTCACTCAGCCTTTCACTGGAAGCAGAGAAGGCTGAGTCAACACCGTCTCGTACTCCGTCTGCTCATTCCTCCATACTCGCTACACCGCCAAGACCGGGAACGGCTGCCGGGAGTGCGTTTCATACGCCACCGTCCTCCTACAGCAGAAGTGAGAATACACACACACACACACACAAACACACACACGCAGACACAGACATACACACTGTTGCAGTTTTAGCTTCTTTGTATGAAGACAGATATTTGTGGTGTGTGTTTGATTCAGTTGAAGGTCTTACTGGGACGCCGTTGACAACATCAGCACGGATTTCTGCTCTCAACATCGTTGGCGAGCTGCTGAGGAAAGTCGGTGTAAGTCAACAAGCAAATTATTATTAATACTACTCCTACTAATAATAATGATACGAATAATAATACTTGCTCTTGTTTTTGTGTGGAAGAGTTCATTGGATGTAATTATCGTGCTTTTATATTGTCCATGTTTATCGGCGTCCGTTTCAGAATTTGGAGTCGAAGCTCGCGTCCTGTAGAGAGCTGCAGGTCCAGGAGCGAACGCCAAACCGTGCAGTGATGACTCTGAGCTCACACGGCACACCAAGAGAAGCGCTGGAGAACCAGCCCAATACTAACGGTCTGTTTGAAGGGTGAGAGACATGCACGCGTGTACACACACGTGCGCGCACGCACGCACACACGCACATGGATCTTTTGAAGTCGAGTGTTGATTTCTGTGCAAACGTCGGCTTGACTGCAGCAATCTGTCAAGTTCATAGAAGATACAGAAAGGCTGACTTTCTTCATACTTGGTGGTTGTTGTTGTTGGTGGTGGTGGTGGTGGTGGTGGTGGTGGTCAGTCCAGGGGGTCAAAGCTTATTTGCACATATACAGGCACAAAATTAATACCCAGTTTCACTTGAGCGCGGCAGAGTCACGGAAACAAAAATGTTGTCATCTGCAAACGTTCTGGAATTATTCCCTCATCTTGCGTGTCATTCCTTGTGATTCCGTAAGTTATTCCTCAAGTCTTCCTCCACTTCCGTATGCTTCCGGCGGGCCAAAATATTCCGTGAACGTGCTTTTAAACATGTTCACTGAAAAAAGTTCCATGAATGTTCCGTGGGGTCACTTTGGCGTCCTTTGCCGTCCCTGTTCCGCACATGCTGTGAACGGTCCGAGAGTGTAAGAATTTCCACTTTTCCGTAGGATTTTCACCCTTTTTTCGTGTAAAAATGCCGAAGCTCTTCTGTTGACTGCGTTCTGCACCTTTCGGCTACGATCCTTGCATGCCGTGCTCCAGTGAAATGGGAGTTTAATGAACAAGGGAAACTCAAGTCTGTCTCTCTTTGGCTGTAATCTTTCTCCTCCTGTCTTACTTTCTCCTCTCGCTCTCTGTATCTTTTCTTTCTGTCCCTCTCTTTCTTTCTCTTGCTGTCTGTCTCCCTCAATGTCTCTTTTTCTGTCTTTTACTTTCTGTCTTACTGTCTCTCCTCCGCCCACCTAATACTTTTTTCTCTTGATTTTTTTTTTTTCTCTCCAGAATGGTGAAGCGGCTGGATTTTGGACCCAAAATGGTGGTTTGACCGATGAGTCGAGTCTCCTCCCCCCCCCCCCGTGTGTGTGTGTGTATTATGTGTGATTTGTTCTGGACTCTTTAATTTTTTTCATGCATTTCACCTGCTCAAGGCTTTCTCACTCTCGCACAGTGAGCTGATCTCTGCTTTATGACTGCTGAGGGTCAATCCCATCTCTGTAGCTCCAGTCTGTTCTGTTCATTATTATTGTTCACAGTTTTAGAATAGAAATGTGCGAGGCGGCGTCAGCAGCGCCCGGTTTCAGGCGTGCCACCCCCACAGTGTACCTTTAGTGTCGTCTTTATCAGATGAGAATCTGTTGATATAACAGGGTGTAAAGCGGTGGAGGCTTGAAGTCAGAGCTGAGATTATTCGAAGGACGAGTTCCTCCTTTCATTCTGTATCATTTACCCAGAAAGGAAGCGGCTGTGTTGCAGTCTGGAAGGAGATTCCAGCAGGAAAATAATCGGAATGAACATAATTCCTTTTTTGAAAGCATGATTTGAGAATGATGCTGATTTGAGGAGGTGCGGCGGAGGAGGAAACCATCCTGGGTTTGAGTTCTACAGAGTCTGAGGTAAAGAACGACTCTGCCGAAGATCTCGATGATCTGAAGAGCGAGCTGTGGAGCAGGGAATACTAAACAGTGCGGCACAGCTTGAACTCGCAGCAAACAAATGCAAACAAGTGTCAGGACCCTCAAGATATATCAACACCCCCTGTCACTGCGGCGCTATTTTTGTGTATTTATTACTTGTTCGGTTTCGAGTGTGTCGGTTTTTATAACCGCCATGATGTCATCGCTTTTTTAAGGACAGTTATACTGCCATATGGGTCTGTGTGTAAAATGTCTTTTAACAAACACAGAACAGCCATCGCTCGAGCCTTAACGGCTACAAATGTTTTACTAGGCTTCCGGTTTGGGTCAGTGTTGACGCACACGCCCCCTTTCAGAGCACCTCGTTACTCGCGGTGGCGTTGAGGTACATTAAACATTTTTGAAAGCAGGTAACAGTGGGGAATGTTTCCGGTTCTCAATTGAACTTCTTTCTCTTTTATTTATTTATTTTAAAAAAAAGACTGGATGTCTGGTTGGTATTATTATAAAGCACAAAGACTCGGGATGTGATCCTATGTGGAGGAAACTGGGCAACCGCGAGGAAACCCACAAACACACAAAGCACTCACCGTGTGTTTCGAATCTAGAGAAGGGTCGATTGTTGAAATATGTCCCATGATGCACGTCGCTATAAACGTTTGATGACATTTAGGTTCCTGCTCGCTAACACAGGGTTAGGGTTCCACATAGAACCTTTCCGGGTGAACCATGGAACCATCTTTTACGTGTTAGATTTGCTCGCGTGTCTTTGTGGCGGTTTAGTCGCGCTGTGCTTTAAACTGAGTGTAAAGTCTTGTGTTCTCTGGGAAAAATCCGAGACTCTGGAATAAGGTGTGTGTGTGTGTGTGTGTGTGTGTGTGTGTGTGTGTGTGTGTGAGGGGAAAACAACACTTTTATCAATGTTCTATCACAGCAATGCATTCTCAACTTGTGGTTAAATCTTGCCCAGGGTCCTGGTATGTTGGGGGTCGAATCGGGATTTGAACCCACGGCCGCACCCTTAACCCCGCCCTACACCACCAGCCCCACGTATAAGATGAGGTACTTTTATAGAAACCTGAAATGAATTTGTGATCAATTAGAATTCAGTTCTGTTCCTCTGCGGGAGGAAGCATCGCTCTTCAGCTTCGGTGCTGATGCAGGTCAACTTGTTTGGATCACTGTTTATTTAATTTTAATTTTATTTTTACAATAGAAGTAATATTTTAAGAAAAGGACCAAAATGGAAATGTTTCCCGTGTCTGTAGTCACGAAGAATTAAAGATAAATACTTCAGTGAAGGAAATAACTACAAGTGTTTTATGTTAAAATTAGAAAGATAGAGAGGAGCCCAGATGTGCCGTTTCCACTAATATTCAGGTCTGATGGATGGATGGATGGATGGATGGATGGATGGATGGATGGATCAAAGAGAGATAAATATAGAGATAAATATTTAGGTTTTTGATGAATCACTGAAGACTCGTTCCAGTTATGTGGGTTTACCTTTTCGACGTTGATGAGGTGTTTGAATCCCGGTGTCAGTGGCAGGAGTTGGGTTTTTAAACACTCGATTCTCGTGTTTATATAAAACAAATGTTTCAGCAGCAAAATAAACATCTTACTAAACCAAGACGTCCCGAGTCTTCATTACTGCAAAACAAACCCCCGATGTTTCCTCTCTGTCTTATTGGGTTCTTCTTCTCAGGACACTCTTCACTCACCTATTTTCTGAGGCGTTTGATCCTACTAGGGTTTCGGGGAGACTGGAGCTCAGCTCAGTCGACACTGGGTAAAGGTGGAGTACACCCTGAACAGCTCTACAAACCATAAGGCAGCACACACACACACACACACACACACACCCTAGAGTTAATTTTCACAGCCAGCTTTCCTCGTGTGCATGTCTTGGGACTGAAAGGAAACCCACCCAAGCAAATGAGGAATACTGTAAACTAGCTCGGTGTAGACCCGCTTTCACCAAATGTTGATTTGTGTAGGTGCCAATAACTTTGTTCCAACCGTATAGTGTCGTTTGTGTAGATGTATTGTACATGTTCTCATCTAATGCACAGTCTTCCTTATTCAGGGACGGGAATGATGCTGTGTAGAAGGAACTTTTTTGAAGTGACAAAATGGGTCCACTAGATGTCAGTGTTTACTACTATCAGTGTGCTGTGAATCTCAGTACAGTACTCATAATTTTAATTTCACTCTTAATACGGAAATCATGCCCTATGGTATGAATATGATTATAACCGTGTGAGACACTCTCACTTTCAAAATTTCGGCGAGTCTGTGTGCAACACATTATATTATGAACAAATAATTTATTGCTAACTCAATTCATTTTAAGTTTAGGTTAAATAAACAGTTGACATTATTTGTAATGATTTAAAAGTATATATATATTTTTACTAGAAACAAAGTTCCTGATGTTTTGCTGTAGTTTTTTGTTTGTTTTACAAAATATTAAAATTAGCGTCGCAAATGGCCTGGCAAGCTGTCCAGGGTGTAAATCACCCTCGCCTGGAGTCGGCTGAGGTGGGTGCCAGCCTCCCCGCGACCCTAATTAGGGTTAAGCGGTTCAGAAAATGAACATGAAAATTACCATGTAGTACCTATAACCTTCAAATACAATATAAACAGCTAATTTTATATATATATATATATATATATATATATATATATATATATATATATATATATATATATATATATATATATATACCTGAAATACAAGATTTATTAGGAATAAACCACTCAAGTAAAGTACTTTTTTCATCTTGTGAAACATTTTGTTATACTTTTTATGGGTCTCTGCAGCCAAACATAATAATTCTGTATACATTTTTATTACTATTAGGCCGGATAAAAAAAATCTTATTTAGGTTTTCAAAATGTTCCAATTATTAACCCCAGCCTAATACTACTACTACTACTACTAATTATTATTATTATCATTTACGATAAAGATTTATATGCAGCAGAGAGGGATCAGGTGATCCTGGCACAGTCAGGCTGGTTAGGCTCATCATCAGCTCGGGGCCCTCACCCTGTCCACACGCAGCCCAGACAGTGACTGGGACTTCTCCCAGGAAACACTGCCTAGTCCAACCCACTGAGAACTTTCCAGAGAATATGGAGACTCCCCAACACTGCAGCCCTCTGCATTGCCCAGACTGTCAGAATGTCTGTGGTCCCGGTACCAAGCCAGGAACACTCTTGATCTGTGTTAATAGATCAGAAGGTACCAAACCGAGGGCGCTGAGAACAATGGGGAGTCGGACGACTTTGTACTTTGGATACAAGCGAGACATTTCAAAGGCGAGGTCTGCATATTTTGCATGCTTGTCCTGAATCTTGGCAACTACATTACTGTCAAAAGGGACAGAATATTCAGTAACATTAATAATTCCACTGGATTTAGCAAAAAGGACAAGATCAGGTTTGTTGGCTTCAATTCTCCTCAGGCTGTATATGGGCCGATTCCAAACAAGCTTGAAATGATCATTTTCCATGACACCCTGGACATGATCAGGGTCGTACCATGGATGGACCTCTGAGTTAAAACCACACGCATGACGGAGACAATAATAAAAGGAACGTGCCATGCCATCATGTCTTTTCAGATAAGACGTTTGTGCCAAAACAGGACAACCACTGACAAGGTGTTGGACAGTTTCATTAAATTCACTACACAAACAACATTTGGGATTTACATTCCCTTATAATATTAATATTATATATATATATATATATATATAAATATTAGGTTGGCGATTGCGTGTTGGAAGTGACTGGTCCTGAGCAGCAAAAACAAAGCCCTCGGTTTCACTTTTCAGACCAGCCGACTTCATCCAGGCCAAAGGAGTCCGACGGATCACTGTTCTGCCAAACACACGGCACATAAACACGACGTCGTGGTTTTCCAGACAGTTTTTTTCCTTGAAATGACGACTCAGCAGATTTTATGAAAGACTTCACCTGGTTGACACACATAGATGTCCCGTCCAGCAGTACCTCGCCATCGACAAAATCAACATTGACGTTGCGATTCTGTCCAGCGGCCTTGGCGCGTTTAAGATAACTATGGAAGTCCTTGCTTCCATCGTGAGTCTTGATATTCTTCACAAGAAGATCATCAGATAAATAAATATGTACAAAAGTACACAATAAAATACCATCATCAAGTGCCTCCACATTCATCAAACCTCGTCCCCAACCTCGTCCCCCGGAACTGATTGATAAATATAAACGATTGATAGAGAAACGAGGGTGGTGAGCTCGGTTGTCAGACATGGTCCTTCTTGTAAGGCAATCGAGACCCATGATGTCGTCCTTTGTCCAATCAACAACGACCAAAAGAGTAATCAAGGACAGGCACTGCGTAAGTGTTTGTGGCTTTGATCTTGTTTCTCGCATTTGGCTCCGAACTCCAGATCTTTTTTAGACGAGATTTGTACTCGGCCCGGGGAGTTTGTCTTCTATGTGGACATTCTGGAGCTTGTCTCAAACTTGCATCCCCAAATAGATGTACGATTGGCCTTCCACGAGACGCTCAATCACTCCTCCTCCATGTATCTCAACTGATCCATCATTGATTGCCTTTCCACGTTTTAAATAAAGAATGTTACATTTATTAAGTCCGAAAGTCAAAC
Source organism: Plotosus lineatus (assembly GCA_024760905.1). Lineage (NCBI taxonomy): Eukaryota > Metazoa > Chordata > Actinopteri > Siluriformes > Plotosidae > Plotosus > Plotosus lineatus. The sequence continues at coordinate 9,423,326 of CM045738.1, read as the reverse complement.
CGATATCTTGTGAAAAGGACTCGGCAAGGACAATTTGTTTCTTCAAGTTGGAACCTCCTTTGGCAATCAGCTCGATGTCATCCATGTAAAGGAGATGAGTAAGAGGTGTTGGGGATCTGTGCTGTGGAGGTCCTGGATGATAACTTTCCTCCTCATTGAGCAAAAAACTCAAGGGATTAAGTGACAAACAAGAAAACAGAGGACTGAAAGAATCCCCCGGGAATAGTCCTCTCTGAATTGAAATAGGTTCTGAAGTCTTAACCTGACCTTGCAAGGACATCTCAAGCTGAGCTGACCAGCAACTCATGAAAGACTTGAGTAAATGGAGTAATCGCTCAGGTCGGCCAACACATTGCAAAGACTTCAGAGTCCATTCGTGAGGGACAGAGTCGGATCCTTTTTTGGAGTCAATCCAGAACATTGACAGGTTGCGGTGGGAAGTTTTAGCCTCTTCAAGTCTCATTTTCTGGACCAATAACTGATCCTTGCAGCCCCAACATCCCTTTCTGGCTCCCCTTTGCTCCGGGTAAATAATTTAATTGGAGGAGCAATAGGATGACACGAGATTTATCAAACACCCTGTAAAGATTTTGTCCATATTATTCAGGCAGGTAATAGGACGGTAAATTTTAGGATCTGTCAAGTCTCCTTTCTTTGGGAGGAGTATTGTGCGACCTTTACAGAACCAAGGAGGGACATCTCCCGTGTCCATCAAAGAATTAAAACAAGTGAGCAGATGTGGTTGGACACAGGGGAACAGTTTCCAAAACCGATTTTGAATGTCGTCAGGTCCTGGAGCTGTGTTCGATTTGGACATTGTTATTGTTTTCTTCAGGCAGTCCGAAGTAACGTTTTCTGACGTGGCTTTGCTGTATTCTTCCACCCATGGTTCCTCAGGGTTACAGTTGCCGGGTATAGACCACAACCAAAACGTCTCACTGGAGTCCATGGGTGGTCTCTGGTCGCCATCACTTGTAGGTGTGTTTAGTTTCCTGCAAAATTGTTTTTCGTTGGTTTTAAATATTTTGTTTTGTCAAATGAATTTATTCTTCTTTTCCCATTTTCTTTTTCTCTCAGTCCAGATCGTAACCTTTGCCTTCAGGGAATCAAATATTTGAATGAGAATTTTTTTCCTTAGTTATTTTGTATTTTGCTTTTAAATTTCTCCAAATTGTCTTTTGTCTTCTTGACATTGGCTTTCCATGAGATCTTAATTTAAGGCAAAGCTCCAGCCACGACACGTCTTTCCTTGTTTCTTTTAATTTACGTTGACACCGGTTTTCTTTACTTTTCTTGCTTTTACTATTGTTGGAAGGTTTGGAAACTGTATGTAATTCCTGTAAAGTTCGAATAGCGGCAAACATGCAGCAATTAATCTCCTGCAGGGAACACTCCGCGTCTAGAGTTACAGAAATGATTTCATTTCATTTATCAATTTCATTTTGTGGAAAAGATTTTATTGCAATTTTAACTGGCTTCCTTTTGTCAATCGGTAAATCTAAAATTTCTCTGTAGTAACCGTTAAACCAAACAGAAATATGATCATCATGAACTGAAGATGTGGAAAATCATTGGTCAAATCAGAAAGTGGACAGCCAGGGGAATTTTCATTGTTGCCGTCAGGTGGGTTAACTTCATTGGGAAGAGGGGAGAGAAGGACGCGGGCATTCATCTGCAGTTTATGGTCTACCTCTATCCGAACGTTGGGTTCTTGAGAAGGTACCTGACCACTTGCAGGGAAATTATCATCTGCATCACGGCGCATGTAGATCTTTAATCGCCGGAGTTGATCTCGCAAATTTTGTTGGGTCAGGTCAGCATACAAAGGGTTGGTATTGTCCCAATGTTGCTTTAGCGACTTGCCATTGATACCTGGATTTTCAGGCCAACCAGTCGCACACTCAAGTAGTGTGGATTTTAGATGGTTCATCCAGGATATTCATGGACGGGTTCTTTGCCTCCCCCTGGGGCAAGTCCCATGTCCAGTTTGGCAGGTTTGATTACCTGAGGGAGGCTAACTGGGCTGCGGAAGTGAAAGTTTAAACACTTTTTTTTTCGTTCACTAACCCAGTAGTAAACCAGCTTGGGGGGGGGTCCAGCCCTAACTGGGTGATGTACATTTAGTTCAGGGAAAATCCCCTATCCAGGCCCACCACGCGGAGGCGTACATCATCAGGCCCATAATAATAATAATAATAATAATAATAATAATAATAACATTATAGCCACACTGCTCGCATAAATGCATCCAGAACTATTGAGAGACTCCTCTGCAAATTCGCCATCAAAATGTGCTGCTCGAGTGTGAGTGGTGTACAATGATTTTGTCGCAATTCAAATTTACTCTCTCAACTCAAATTGAAAATGGAGGGATTTAAAATCAATGAGAAGTGTGATAAAGCTCCAGCATACCCACAACTATAATAGGATTAAGAGGCTTAGAAAATTAATAAGGGGATGAATGTAATATATTTTTGCAAATAAAAAAATAATATAAAAATAAGTGAATAAACAGTCACGTGCTTTTTCAAACGAACTGAAATAAATAAATCAATAAAGCATGATTAAATCAATTCAATAAAGACTTAAGAAATTTTTTCGAATTACTTTACTAATAAAATAGTGTATGATTTTTCCTTTGTGGTTATTTCTTTTTATTTATTGTGCTTTTAGTCTCCCCGGGAACCTGCACGAGTTTAGATTTGTTGTTTCGACTCCGACAGAAAAATAAGCAAACAACCCCTCCCCCCGCCTCTATTGACAACTACCCAATCGCAGCACAGCAACCCATGACGACCAATAATAGCTTACGTCTTCTCCAGGTTCTTTCCGCAAAATGGATGGGGGATCAACTTAGTAGACTCAGCGCACCCGTTTTCCGGAAGCCCATAAGAAGAGTGAGCAGTGTGAGTGATGAAGCCGAAGCTGTGCTGGTGTTTACTGATAGCGGGGAAGCGCACACGCAGCTCTCGGACATGGACCGCTTCTGTAACGCGGATTCTTCTGACTCCTCCAACCCGTTCTGGGTGAGTCTGGGGTGTCTACTTTAACTTTCTGTCAGAAGCAGTGAAGTATTTTGGACTGAAATGGTTCAACATTATAAACCTGTGAATGCCGGTTACCTCATGCTAGTGCTAATGCTAAATGCTAATTAACCGGCACTTGTATAACGACAGGATCTGGAATCGGGTAAAATGGTGACGTTGTATTTCGTAACATAAATAACAGTTTATTACTTTTCCACTTATTAAGTTTTTAATTTGAGTAATATTGGTTTTATTTTTGCCTGTCACGAGTGCTTGGTTTAGAGTGACCTTACTTTCTTTTAGTTAGAGTCTATTAATCTCAGAGGGGATTTCAGATTTTCCAGCAGCATTACAGCACACAGTTATTCCATAACAAACACAAACTTAAATTAGTTCTTATATAGTAAATAGTAGGCTTTCCTTCCAGCTCTGTGATGATCAGGTCAGAAATATAAGCGGGAATGTACCCCCACTTTTCTGTCTCTTTTTGGTTACCTCTGAAAACCTCAGGGGGGGTAAAGACCCCAAAGGTCATGGAGGACAGGGGAGAAAAACAGGAAACCATGGAGAACAAGGAAAAGAGAGATCCACAACAAGGGACCTGATTAAATTACAGGGGAAAGAGTCAGGGAGCAAACTGTAGAAGGACAAAGAGGGGACTGAAGGATGGGGCCACAGCGAGAAAAAAAAACAAAAACAGAAACGTAGGATGGTGATGGAAACATAGGGGATCGAGGTTAAAAGACAGAAGGACATGATGAAGCCTGGGTATGAAAGGCTGTGACAAAAAAGATGGTGGAAAAAGGGATCATGACAGATGGTGCAGAAGATAAAGAAGGATTAATTGGAATAAAATTGAGGGACATGAAGACGGGTAGAGAGACCCCAACTGAGATGGACAGGAGAGTGAGAAGGGGTGGGTAAAGGACAAGAAGGAGACAGAGAAGGACACACTGTTGTCATAAAGGATGACCAATGAGACATGAAGAGGGGTGGACATGTGACGACAAGGACAAACACTGAGATGATGGACACTTTCCCCATCGTTTACTTCACTTTTTTGTCTAAAAACTCTGCCAACAGACTCATTTATTTTAATCTGTAGTCAATCCTAATGGAATGTCAGCCATCACAATCTTTTTTTTTTTTTTTTTTTGGCTCACATTTGCAGGACTGGAACCGAACATGGCACTCTCAAAACCCAGACATGACACCATGCTTTCAAAACACAGTCCTGATCTGGATTCCGTGTTTCTACCTCTGGCTTTGTGCTCCTTTTTACTTCCTGTACCTCAAAACCCACAGCAGCAGCTACATCTGCATGACCCATCTGAATAAAGCCAAAACCGTGAGTATAAACGAGGGAATTTCCGTATTTCTGGTTATATATTAATAATATGGAGATTTCAGTGGTTGTTTACAGTTGAATGATGATTAAACATATTACATGATATTACCGCACAGCAGGAAGGGCCTAGGTTCGAGTCCTGGGCTCTGTGTGTCTGTGTGTGTGTGTGTGTGTGTGTGTGTGTGTGTGTGGTTTGCGGAGTTTGCCTGTTCTTCCTGTGCCTCCATGGGTCACCTCTTGGTACTCTGGTTTCCGTCCACAGTCCAAAAACATGCCTGTCAGGCTGTCTGTCTTCCTTTCGGCTTTTTCCCTTTTTTACTCAGGAGTCGCCACAGCAAATCATTTGATTCGCACATTTGATTTTTTTGCCAGAGGTTTTTACATCTGATGCCCTTCCTGTCACAACCCTTTTAGCAAGGGACAGAAACATGCTGACGACTTTGCATCTACTCTTTACGAATGTCAGCAATGGTTCTTTTACATGCCTCTCACCATAGACAGTGACTGCCGCACTGGGGGGGACAGTGACAACCTTGTGGAGAGTGGGACTCGAACCCCCAACCTTTGGATCAGCGATCCAGGGCCCTATACCACTAGACCACCAGGCTAATTGGCCATTATAAAATTGCTAATAGCTAAATTTCATCAGATGAATTGTGCTTGTGTAAGGAAAGAAAATTTCTTTTTAAATAAACATGGAGGAGCAATCGGTAGACGGTCCTGAATTCGAGTCCTAGTCTTGGATGTTTCTGTGATGAGTTTTTTTGTGCTTGCATGGGTTTCCTTTGGGTATTCCGGTTTCCTCCCACATTCTAAAAGATGTACACATGAGGCTAATTGGCTATTTCAAATTGCCTCTCAGGGTGTGGGGGGGAATGGAATTGCCCTGCGACGGTACAGTGAGCCGTCAGGGTGTAGCTTGCCTTTATTCAGTTTTGGCTGAAATAGGCACCAGCCTTCCACGAGGCTAGGATTAAGCAAATGAGTGATTTTGATTAATTTAAATGCTTCAGAACCACAGCATGTTAATGTCTTCACTCCGTCACTGGAGTGATTTTAATATATATATTATATTTTTTAAATGGAAGGAAGTGTAGATGAATCTTTTTTCTTGCATAAACAACTTTATGGAATTGCTTTATTTGTATGTCATGTAGTAGCCAAACAAACAGTAGTGTTTTCTTGATGTTCTCTCTGTCTCTTTCTGTCTTTTTGTCTCTTGTCTCGCTTTTTTTATTTTTCTCTTTTTGTGTCTCATTCTTTTACACATACTTATTCTATTATACACTAAGAAATGCAGTATATTGTTGTTTATACATTGTGTACAGTGTGTGTGTGTGTGTGAGGGAGAACCACGAGAAGCCTCCTGTGTTCTCATCAGTATTGTACTGTTTGTTTAAGACTGTTTCTTACTTCCTTTGTTTTTTTTTTTTTTTTTTTTTTTTTCCCCCACCTCCTTTAAGGTCGTTGGGTTACTGCTGTGGATCATCTGCTGGTCAGATGTTTTCTACTCTTTTTGGGAACGAGGCAGAGGGACTGCAGTTGCACCCGTTTACCTAGTCAGTCCTACACTGCTTGGCATCACCATGGTGAGTTCTGAGATTTCTACCCAAGACTACAACTGTATATCTTGGAATTCTCCTTTAGCTGTGTACAGTATGTGACTTCATCACAATTTTACTAAGGAAGTGACGGCACAACTATTCAGCCATATTCACGGAGTCTGGGGTGGATGTTATCCATTATGCTGAAATAGCAACGTAATTTGATCACACTGTTCCTGTGTAGTGTAAAAAGTAAACCAAGATGCAGATGGCCATCATCTAAATCGCCACTTCATGAACACCTTACTTATAGAGGTGGATGAAGTAGAACTGTTTGGCATCACCATCAGAAAAGAACTGACATGGCCTCGCATCCTAAAGAAGATGGCTGTAGATGCAGGTAAATGACTGGGCTTACTAAGGAAGGTTGCACCCGACCTGAGCCCGGACCAAAGCGCGATTATCTACAAAAGCATGGTCAGATCACAAATGGAATACTCCTCAACAGTCTGGATGGAAACCTGTCCAACCTCCCTGGCCTGGCTGGAAGCTATCCAAAAGAGGGCTCTGAAGATCATCAACATTCCAAATGATTGCTTGGCTGATAACCGAATACAACCACTGGAATAAAGGAGAAATGCTGGAGCCCTTACCCTACTCCATTGTATCGATCACCAAGAGGCTCCAGCATTGATAAATAGCCTACTCCCAGAGCCTTACAAAGTCCGAAGAACAACACGCCTGTCTAAATCCCTTCAGCAGCCCTTGAACAACCCAAATCAAATACAACAAGCCACAAGAGATCATTCCTTCCATGCACAGTACAGTTGTGGAACACCCTCCCCCAATATATAGTGAGCACCAAAGATAGACAGAAATTCAAGACTGAAGTCAATGCCCACCTCAGTGCCTTCCGTCAGCGCTCAGTCGGTCACTGACAGTCCAGCTGCAAATGCTGAGGCATGGGATCTACTGTTAAAAATAAATAAATAAAATTCTGGATTCTGATTGGTCATTACTAGCCGAGGTGAATGAGCTCCAGTAGCAGGTTAATACCGATGTATTTATTTATTTTTTGTAATATTATTGTTTCCATGGTTACAGCTTGTGCGCAGGGACAGCATTTCATTCACGCTGGATAATCTTCCATCTATTAGTAGACAGATGGTGCTGTTCATGAACGGGGAGAACCGTACAGCTGGTGATCTAATGAGCGTATGTTTGTTTGTAGCTTTAGTGGAAGGAGTCTCCAGTGTCGGTACTCTTATCGGATGTAACGGTGTTACTTTGAGGTTTCTGGGTAATGTGACGTGTCTATATTTGCCACTTATTTACTTTGAGGATCTGGGTGCAAATCCTCCAGTTCCCGTGTACTCCTTGTGGGGGTGGGGGTTTCTTCTGGGTTCTCCGGTTTCCTCCTGAAGTTAAAAGATTATGCACGAAGCTAATTGGCTATTCCAAAATGTGTCTGTGGTGGCCCTGCAATGGTCCACCCTGCCTTTGCCCAGGGTTGTCTGAGAGAGGCTCCTTCCTGTGACCCTATTAGGATTTGGTGGTTTCGTGAATGAATGGTAAAGGAACAGCGAAGCGTAACCATTTTGGCGTAAAATTAAATGGATTAAGTTTTTGGTAAAATGGCGTGAAATGAATAAAAGACGTCACATTTACCTCAGAAGTCTTTGTGTTTTTAATAGTTGCTGGCGACATTTTTCGTCCAGTACGAGCGGATGAAAGGCGTCCAGTCCTCCGGAGTGATGCTGAACTTCTGGCTCGTCGCTTTATTGTGTGCTACGGTCACATTTCGCTCCAAGATCCTGCATTCTCTCAATGAGGTAAGTAATCCGGATCCATGAGGTCACGCCCACTTCTAGGAGATGAATCAACACCCCCTGTTCAGTCAGACTTCAGGGTTTTACAGTCTGCATGATTATTTGGTGTATTTTATTAACTTTCATGGGGCCAGTGGTGTAGCGGTTAGGGTGCTGGGCTCATGATCGGAAGGTTGTGTGTTCAAATCCCAGTTAGACTCCCATTGTGCTAAGACCCCTGGGAAAGGTCTTAACCACAAATGTGCCTCTGTTCACCCAGCAGTATAAATGCGTACCAGTAAAATACACTAGGACGGTAACCTGTGATGGACTAGCGTCCCATCCAGGAGGAGTTGAACTCCTGGTTGCTTCATGCTACGGAACTCGAGGATAAGCACCGATGAGCCCTATGGCTTGGGTATAAAAAGCCCAACAAACTTTACCTTTTATTAACTTGAGATTTTTTTTTTCTCCTATTTTAGCCCGAATCTGTAAATGTCTTTAAATACATGACATTCTACATTTACTACACGCTGCTGTTAATCTCCCTCATCCTGTCCTGTGTGCCTGATCAGCCGCCGCTCTTCTCGCCAACCATCAAAGAACCGGTGAGTATGATGATGCTTATGTTCTTCTCACTGATTGCTAAGTCAAGCTCTTTGATTAAAGGCTCTCAAAGCAATCGCTTTACTCGCATTCAGGCAGAGAATGTAAAAAAAAAAAAAAAAATGAAAAGGGCATGTCTTGCTGGACACACTAATTCAGAATGACTTTGTATTTTTATCTCAAATGATCAGTTAAGGGTGACACTCGGGGGTACCAGTGCTGGCAGATTGCTAGTAATGGGGCTTGAACCCCGAAACTTGTGATTAATCCTGAAGGAATCAAGAGCCTTTTAACCATTGAAGTTAAAGGTAACCAAAAAGTGAAGCGCCGGTGTCGAAGAGGGTTCGCAATCATGAGGCATCCCAGATCGCCGCTATTTAGTGGAATTCCGATATTTTTTTGAATAAATTTATGCAATAAGTACAGTGTAAAACTGTTTACTAGTGCAGAGTAAATGTTGTGACATTTTGAATTAGTGTTGTACTGGTGAGCTGTCCAGGGTGTACTATGCCCTTGCCCAGAGTCGGCTGGGATGGGTGCCAGCCTCCCCGCTAGTCGAATTAGGATTAAGCGGTTACAGAAAATTAAGTGAACTATTAACATACTAACTTGTAGCAGGTATACTCACTAGTTAAACACAAATGTTTGTGATATTATGTCGTGTGTTCTGTAATCATTCAACAAATTAGTTGATAATTATTTCATAATTGTGAGGCGCTCCATCGAAAGTAGGCGTATGGTGCTGGTGAGACAAAGTGTGGCGTATCCATCCGGACTTCTGATCTTTCAAATGAGCAAGTGCGTACTGAATACAGTCGGCCCCCTACTTACGAAAATAATCCGTTCCAGAGCCTTGTTTCGTAACGCGGGAGTTTCGTAAGTAGTGCGCATTTTACATGTTAAACGCCTGATTTGTTCCCAGGCTCCCAAGACTACCCCAAAAACCCTTTAAAAATGACAAGTACATCAATTTTGTATGAAATGTGTTAAAGGTAAAAGAAAATTATTTATTAAACCATTTAAACTTTTTATTAACATATTAAACCATCTTATTATAATGTATTAATTAAACCATTATTAAACTTTTTTTATTAACACGCGCACACACACCTGTCTCTCTCTCTCTCTCACACACAGACACACATACACACACTATACAGTACTCTCATTAAATGTGTATTGTACACGCATTAAATGTTTATTGTGGTGCTGTGGGGGACCCCGGAGCATTTTAAGACGTGGAATTCAAAGCGCATTCCCTGCTTGACAGATTGGAGGTCCAAACTCAACTTTAACTTGATTCCTTGAGGGATTGGAGGTCCAGATGAACAGTGTTTTGCTCACATGTGCCGCATTTATTAAACATTTACTGAATTAAACTACTTAAGAAAAAAACTAAAGAGTTAAGCCTCCTTCTGTCGCTCTCTCACGTGCACGCATGTGCGCGCACACACACAAAACGTGCAGCTGACGGAACAATTCTATTTAAATGTTTAAATGGACAGGATGTTTTATTTAAAGCGGAATTACAGTACCTATTTGAAAGATCAGAGGTCCTCATTCAACATTAACTTGCTTCCTTGCGGGATTGGAGGTCTTGTCCCACGGAGCACTCTGCTCATACTCCTTCTGCTTCAATGTCATGCCGAAATAATCACCTCGGTCACTGTATTTCCACTTTAAGGTCTCCTTATGGTTCAATATCGACCTGATTGTAGAGGGGTTTCGGCGATAACGAAATATAACGCTGCATGATCAATCTCAAAACAAGCCAACAGTCAACTCTCCTTCACGTGTGTGACAAACCGGAAGTTTGGGTGACATTCAGCTGTGTCATCCCTCCTAGCCAATGGGAGGCCAGCGGGGCGGGTTGTTGGGAGACAGCCAGTGAGAGAGCAACTCGCGCATCGTGTGAAATTTTGAATGGCGCATTTGAATTTTGAATGGCGCATATGGTGCTTTTCGTAAGAGGAGGTTGTTTTCATATCCCAGGGACGAAGACTTAGGAAAATGTTTTTCGTAAACCGGAATTTTTGTACCCAGGGGGTTTCGTAAGTAGGGGGCCGACTGTACTTGTTTAGTACTCAACACACTTGCTCACTTGAAAGATTGGAAGTTTGGATAAGCCACGCTTTGTCTTACAAGCACCATACGTCACGTCCGACAAGCGCCTGCATTCAGTGGAGTGCGTCACAGTTATGTTAGACATGAATGAGGAGCCATAGGGCTATGCTATTTGAATTGTTTGCTTATCTACACTGGAATTATCTTTTGAGTATTTTTACATTTAATCTGTTTTGTTTAGTGTTTATGCGTGTTACAAAACAATGATTAACTTGTTGGCATGTTTTTTTACATGACATGCTCTGCCCCTGTACCCCTCAAGGGGCCCTGTGGCCCCCTTGAGCCCCAGCTGAAATATTTCATTTGCTCCATTTCTAAACACGTTTCCTCCTTTTTTTAATTATTATTATTATTTTTTTAATCTTACTGGGATCCCTGATGTACAACCATGTTACAGCAACACGCAGTCCAACACAATAGGTTTTTATCTCCACCATTTGTTTACATTCAACCAGATGCTAATGTTAATTGAGTTCTTGACAGGCTGCACCTGTCATTTGTAAAAGGAAACCTGACACCCAGAGGCTCTTGCAAACTGCGAACTACCAACATGTTACACCTCCAACAAGAGGTTTAATAAAGCTCATGATGCCGGTCAACAGTTTCACGAACAGGAAGTGTAGGTTGCGTAGAAATCTAATGTAACTGATTGAAGCTCACATAAATGCTGGGAGAACATTCAAATGGCCTTGCTTGGACCTCAAACCCAGGACTTGTGCCTCTGTCCTATCTTCACCACAGGATGCCAGGCACCCGTGTTATGCTCTCCTGTCCTCAACATCAAAACAAACACCAGTCATCTTACAAATGGCTTGTACTCGTGGGATGTTAGGATTCCCAGAAATTAAGAATAAGGATAATCACTTGCAAGTCTGTGCATTCGTTACGAGAAGTTGAAGTCTAGATCGCTGTTGCCAGGCAACGAGGAAATACAGATTCAGAGACAAGACAAACTTGTGCAGGGTTTTTGTGCTTTATGGACATGAGGTTGATATTAATGTGTAAGAAGATCGGTTCATGTCCCCTAATGTCCCGTGAACCAGCATGTGAACTGACAGTGAAGTGTTTAAGCAGACGGTTCAGAGACGAATCAGCGAGCTAAAACTGTTATGGAGCTTGAAATCTGATTTACAGAACAAATATATTTTTGATTGAGTCGGTTTTTGTTTTTGTTTATTCAAAATGTAGAATCCATGTCCAGAGGAGGGCGCGAGCTTCCTGTCCAGGATCACCTTCTGGTGGATTACAGGGTGAGAGAGAAAACTGTATGTGTTCATGACTGACTGCTAGATATTCACGATTGGTCTGTCTGTCTGTCTGTCTGTCTACCTATGTGTCCCTCTAAAACTCTATTGGTCTGTCATATTTGTCTAACTTTATGGTCTTTGTCTCTCTATCTCTATTTTTATTGGTCTGTCTGTCTGTTTTTATTGGTCTGTCTGTCTGTCTCACTATGTATTTGTCTGTTTTTATTGTTCTGTCTGCCTACATATTGGTCTATTTATCTGTCTAACTACCAATCTTGCTATTCGTCCCCCCTGTATTTGACAGTTAGTTTGTGTATTGATCAATCGGTCTTTTTGTCTCCTTCTGTTGGTCTGTCTACCCAGACGGCTATTTGTTGATCTGGCTGCCTCTTGTCTTGCTGCAGGTTGATGGTATATGGCTTTAAAAAGCCCCTTGAAGAAAAGGATTTATGGTCCCTAAATACAGAGGATGAGTCTCAGACCGTTGTGCCACAGCTTGTATACTGCTGGAACCATGAATGCAGCAAGGTGAAAAGGTCAGAGTTTACTTTAGCCTTTTAGTCGATGATGATGATGAAGAAAAGAGAAGGCAAGCTGCCTGAGGTTGGGTCAACAGCCTCTCGGGATTATAGGTGTACATTATAAAATAGTAAATATTAATGAGGAATTCTGGTCACTTGGATCATCTAGTAGTGATATGCTAAGTACTATAAAGGTAATGTGTACTCCACATGGCAAACAGGTGATGACATAATAAGTAAATACTGGTGTAAGGAATCCAGCTGTGTGGGTTTTCTTGACGTTTTCATTTATTTATTTATTTATTTTAAATATAAATTGTCCATGTTGGAGGATTATAAAGTCCCGTTTAATGTAAGGCAGTCTGGGGCCCAGCCAGCGACTCGGTCCTGTGGAAATGACAGTGCAGTATGAGGTAATAATAATGGTGACTGTGCTTAATGACTCGGCAGTGCTGGAGGAAACATGGGCTTTCCGAGTTTTGAACCTCTCACGTGCTTGTGGTGATGGTGACTTGCCGACATTTGACTTTATTTTTGTGTTTTCTCTGGTGTGTGATATGAGGAATGCAGACCAATCAGAGTAGTGGGTTTTATGAGCAGCACATTCTCGCACTCATGACTCATCAGAAATCCCACTTCTCTATTCTATGATGGTGCAACAAGGAATGTGAGAAAGTTTATTCTTTGTTAAACGGAACAGCGAACTCCTGGATATAAACCGCAGCCTGACCAAATGCGTTTCTATACATTTTACGACATTTTTAAAGATTCTGTGTGTGGAGGGTAGTTAATGTATTCATTGTTGTGGGGACAAAATGCCCCATAATGATCATTATGTATTAAATGAGTAAGTGCTAGGCAATTGGTGGTTTTGGTTCTGGTTCGTCCAGGAGATTTCCCCTGGTGTTATGAAAATGTGTGTGTTGAAAGCGTACAATTATGCAGAATGTCTTTGTATGCTGTTGGGATACAATTTCAGTTCACTGGAACTGACTGAGCCCCCCCACCCCCATAAAAAGGTACAAGTAGGAGAACATGAGCTACTTGCACATACCACTGACATCAACCCCACTGAACATGTTTAGTGTGAACTAGAGCTTCAACCGCTCCAATTGACTCCATTGGCACCTTAATTTCCGAATGACATGCAAAATTTGCTTTCATCCGAAAAAAGTACTTTGGACCACTGCGCAACAGTCCAGTGCTGCTTCACTGTAGCCCAGGTCAGACGCTTCTGCCGCTGTTTCTGGTTCAAAAGTGGCTTGACATGGGGAATGCGGCACCTGTAGCCCAGTCCACTGCTTCCACAGGTCCCCCAAAGTCTGGAATCGGCCCTTCTCCACAATCTTCCTCAGGGTCCGGTCACCTCTTCTGGTTGTGCAGCGTTTTCTGCCACACTTTTTCCCACAGACATCCCACTGAGGTGCCTTGATACAGCACTCTGGGAACAGCCTATTCGCTCAGAGATTTCTTTCTGTGTCTTACCCTCTTGCTTGAGGGTGTCAATGGTGGCCTTCTGGACAGCAGTCAGGTCGGCAGTCTTACCCATGATTGCGGTTTTGAGTAATGAACCAGGCTGGGAGTTTTTAGAAGCCTCAGGAATCTTTTGCAGGTGTTTACAGTTAATTGGTTGATTCAAATGTTTAAGTTAATAGCTCGTTTAGAGTACCTTTTCATGATATGCTTATTTTTTGAGATAGGAATTTTGGGTTTTCATGAGCTGTATGCCAAAATCATCAGTATTAAAACAATAAAAGACCTGAGATATTTCAATTGGTGTGCAGTGCATATGACAGGGTGCCGAGAGAAGAACAGTGGTATTGCATGAGGAAGTCTGGAGTGGCAGAGAAGTATGTTCGAGTGGTGCAGGACATGTATGAGAGATGTAAGACAGTGGTGGGGTGTGCTGTCGGTGTGACAGAAGAGTTCAAGGTGGAGGTGGGATTGCATCAAGGGTCAGCTCTCAGCCCCTTCTTGTTTGCTATGGTGATGGACAGGCTGACAGACGAGGTTAGACAAGATTCCCCATGGACTATGATGTTTTCAGATGACATCGTGATCTGTAGTGAGAGCAGAGAACAAGTGCAGGAAAATCTATAGAGGTGGAGGTATGCCCTGGAAAGGAGGGGAATGAAGATTAGCCTCAGTAAGACCGAATACATGTGCATGAATGACAAGGACTCAAGAAGAACGGTGAGATTACAGGGAGCAGAGATAAGAAAGGTGGAGGATTTTAAGTACTTAGGCTCAACAATCCAGAGCAATGGAGAGTGTGGAAAAGAGGTCAAGAAGCGTGTGCAGGCAGGTTGGAATGGTTGGAGAAAAGTGTCCGGTGTGATGTGTGATAGGAGGGTATCGGCAAGAATGAAAGGAAAAGTGTACAAGACGGTGTTGAGGCCAACGATGTTGTATGGGTTAGAGACAGTGGCCCTGGGGAAAAGACAGGAGGCGGAGCTGGAGGTAGCAGAGATGAAAATGTTGAGGTTCTCTTTGGGAGTAACGAGGATGGATAGGATCAGGAATGAGTTCACCAGCGGGACAGCACATGTTAGAGGTTTTGGAGACAAAGTCAGAGAGGCTAGATTGAGATGGTTTGGACATGTACAGAGGAGGGATAGTGAGTATATTGGCAGTAGGATGCTGAGGCTGGAACTACCAGGCAAAAGGCCTAGAGAAAGACCAAAGAAGAGATTTATGGATGTGGCGAAGGAGGACATGAAGGTCGTTGGAGACAGAAAAGAAGATGCAAGAAGAGGACAGGGTGAGATGGAGGCGGATGATTTGCTGTGGCGACCCCTGAAGAGAGCAGCCAAAAGGAAAAGAATGTGTATATACAGTGCTGTGAAAATGTTTTTGCACCTCACCAATTCCTGACAACTGTCGTCCATTTCTGATCAAGCAGACCTAAATATTATACAAGGATAAAACACAAAATGAACTTTTCAGTGCCAATTGCATTTATTAAGGGGGAAAAAAAAACATCTGAACCTACATGGGTGAATAAGTAATTGCCCCATAAGCCTAATAACTGGTGAACCACCTTTTGCAGCAATAACCTGCAGTCAAGCGTTTGCAATAAGAGGCGATGACTCGTTCATACCGCTGTGATGGGATTTTGTCCCACTTTTCTCTGCAGAATTGTTTAAGGTAAATCAGATTGAAGGAAAAAACTGTTTAACTGACCTAAGCAGATTGGTGTGGAAATTTGGACCAACAACAAAAGGATGAGGAGGATGAGGATACAAATACTCGAGCACTTACTTTTTGATAGAGGTTCATGCAGGTTTGGATAGGATTTTTCTCTTAACAAATAAAATCACAACAGAAAAACTGCTGCCTTTTTGAATACAATGGGCCTCACCTTACGAAAGACCCAACAAATGAAAAAATCCAGGTTACGAAACGCTTTTAACTAAAATTTCTGTCTCTGGATATGCAAAAATTTCATGTTACGAACCGTGCCATCTCAAAAATTCAAATAATGCGCGAGTTGCTCTCCCAGTGGTACCTCACCTTCCGAAATTAATCCGTTCCAGAAGTGGTTTCGTAACCTGATTTTTTTTTTTTTTTTTTTTTTTTTTAAGTTGAGCCGAATTTCACATGTAAAAGGCCTGATTTGTTCCAAGGCCTCCAATACTATTCCCTAAAACCAAACGCCTAATTCGTTCCAAGGCTCCAGTCTTTGGACTGGATAAACCCCATAAACGCTTTAAAAATGATAAAAGTACGCCAATTTTGTATGAAATGTGTTAAAAGTAAAAGCACAAGAAGTTTTCAGTGCACGGAAGAATACGAGGCGAATAGGCCTGGGAGAGCTTGTAAAGTGAATTGTTGCTCGTTGGATGGAACAGATTTTTGGTGGGTTTGAAGCTCTTAATCGTGGGACACCCGTTAGATGAGATACCATTGTGCATGTGTATATGTATATAAACATACACACAGTACAGTCAGCCCTCTGGGTACGAAAACTCCAGGTTATGAAAAACATTTTCCTAAATTTTTGTCCTCTTTTCACGAAAACACCATCTTTTTTATGAAACGCGCCATTCAAAATTTAAACAATGCGCGAGTTGGTCTCTCATTTAGCCGTCTCCCAACATCCCGCCCCGTTGGCCTCCCATTGGCCAGGAGGGAGCTGACCTGTACCCATACTTCCTGTCTGTCATACGCGTGAAGGAGAGTTGAACAGGACTGTTGGCTTGTTTTGAGATTGATCATGCAGCGTTATTTCGTTATCGCCGAAACCCCTCTACAATCAGGACGATGTTGAAGCAGAAGGAGACCTTAAAACAGAAATACAGTGACGGAGGTGATTTGTTTTCCTTCTGCTTCAATATTGTGTCGAAATAGAGTAGATTCAGGTCTCTGTGGGGCCGATACCCAAATGAAAATGATTCCTTGTGCTCCCTGAACCGCTCATTCATTATTTGTCAGCATTTCATATCCAAGCAATCAAGGAAGAAAAAGTGCATTGATGTGATAACCTGCACATTCAGATCATCAGCAGTTTCATTTTATTGCCACGTTAGCCTCGACCAGGCCAACTGGATCAACAAAGCTATTGACATTAAGATCAAGGTTAAAGTAAATTTATGTCCAATTTCTAAACCAGATGTTTTAAAAATATGAAAGTACGCCTAAACTTCTGATGGTTCTGTGAACTGGATCTCGTGAACAACAGTCTGAACCAGCGATGCATTTTACATTTCATGTAAACATCACCCTTAACCTAGAACTCGACTGGTTTGTCTTAAAGATTCTTTATTTCTGTTGCGCATGTGAGGGTGTGTGAAGTGCACTTAAACTCTCATCACAAAGCACAAGGCTTGCTCTCTAACATGGATACCCCAGCAACCATGACGGACTTAGAACCCCAGGCACAGAAGTCAACATTCCCATCGGAGATGTAGACAGGCATACGAGAAAAGTAAATACTCATTAAACATTATCCTTCAGACTTTTTGGGAGAGTGTGGGTCGGTTTATTCAGACGAGATTCTTTTATTGTTCTTCAGGAATGCTGTGTGTGGGTTGAATATTTACATTGACTGGCGCTTTAATGGAGGTGTTGTAATTACCATATTTTGTCAGTTAGTCTGTGACCCAAATCCTGTCACATCCATGCATGGATTATCTCTGAACTTGGTGGGAACATTACACTACCTAAATATCAGAGATGATTTGATTTTTGGAATGTCTGGATCGGAGGTAAAAGGTAAAGTCAGTTGGGCTTTTTACACCCAAGCCAAAGTGGCTCATCAGGCTGGTGCTTATCCCCGGTTTCCATAGAATGAAGTGACTAGGAGTTGAACTCCTCCTGAATGGGACTCAAGTCCATCGCAGGTTACCTTCCCAGTATATTTTTACTGGTACCCATTTATATTGCTGGTGAACAGAGGCACACTTGTGGTTGAGACCTTACACAGTGGGGGTCTAACTGGGATTTGAACACACAACCTCCCGATCGTGAGCGCATCGCCCTCACCACTATGCCACCGGCCCCGACAAGGTCAAATTTTTGAAGCTATTTCCAGTGTTAAAAATCTCAGTGATACAGACCTCACAAGTACATTGAGGAACAGAGAGGAACTCGTACACTTTGAAATGATATAATTACCTTTTGACCTTGAAATGTCCGACAAGGTCATCGGATTTTGAGCGCTGATAAGTTGTGGAATGAGTGCTGATAGACATACTGTGATTATGGAACACTAACAAAGCCATATAAGGACTTGCATGTTTGATGGTGGGGCTTGTGGTGTAGTGATTAGAATGCTGCGTTTATCGTGAGGTCATGGATTCAAATCCCTCATGGGCTCCCACCGTGCTAAGACTCCTCTGCCAAGGTTTAACCACAAGCGTGCCTCTGTCCATCAAGCAGTATAAGTGGATACCAGTCAAATTACCGTGACCGTTACCTGCAATTGAGGACTAGCGTCCCATTGAGATCATGATAAATGCCTCTTCTAGTCATGCCGTAGAAACTGGGATAAACTCCGACCTGTTGCGCCATTAAGCTTGGGTGTGCAGCTGTGGGTTTTTTTTTTTTTTTATTGTAAGATGATCACATGAGTAAAGTACCCATCTGGGGTCTAATATCCATGCTGTATAGTAGCAGTACCTTGCACAAGCAGACTGGCATACATCCATTTTCTAAGCCACTTCATCCTAAATAAGGTCACGTGGGGGTGCTGCTGGCACCCATCTCGGCCAACTCTGAGCGAAGGCTCAGTACACAGTTTGCAGGACCAATGCTCATAACCATTCACACACTGTCACTCATACCAAGGGGCAATTTGGATCAGCCGGTTAAATAAAGTGAATGTTTTTTTTTTTTAAACTGTGGGAGAAAACCGGAGTACTCTGCATATTCTCCAGTGCTTGCGATGGTTTCCTCAAACTCCACACAAATGCCATGAGAATTGATTCCAGGGCCTTCTTGATGTGAGGCTGACCTATTAACTACTGTGCTGTCGGGCTGGAGCATTAAAAAAATGTAAACCTTTTATAGAACAATCTTAAGATCCTCTCTGATTTGATTTTATTTTTTCCAGAATATTTTATTGATCCTGGTGGTAGTTATGTACATCTTCTGTGGGTTTTGTACTGTATGTATTTCTAGTTTTATTGTTTTTCTGATGTTTCAGGCCAGAAGATAAGGCGATGTATTCTCCTAAACGCTTGTCCAAGGCTGAGAACAAAGACAAGCAGCCGACAGAAGAATCCGAGATCTTGATCTCCAAAGCTCCTCAGAAAGAAGAGCCGTCACTCTTCCTTGCTCTGTGCCGAACCTTTGGGCCATACTTCCTCATCAGCTCCGTCTACAAGATCATCCATGATATCCTGATGTTTTCAGGACCAGAAATCCTCAGGTTACCCTCCGAAATCGGCCTCTCTCTCTTTCTCACATGCGGTGCTGTTTGTTTGTCTTCATCGGGGCTAGAATCACATCCTTGATTACAGCTGTGAGCTTTTTCAGATGGGTTCACAGAAGAGTTTGTTAATGCGTGCGGGAAATGGTCTACGGACAAAAAGGTCCAGCTGATCTCCATCTCACCGCATAGGTCTGGGCATGTCCATTATTACCCTAGCATTGTCATGCCACATACATAAGGCATGCATGAATGATTTGTCATTGAACCACAATGTTCTTCAGGTGTTGGTAGAGATAGGCTCCAACTTCACTGACACTTTAGTAGGTTTAAGTAGTCTGTGTCTTTTAATACAAAAAAATTGCAGCTTCTCCGCTAGTAAGTGAGTTGCCTCAGTCTTGGGCACTTCCCTCTGTTGGGAAATTGTGCAAAGCCCCGAGACTGACACAGATGGTGATATCTGAAACCCCTTCCTTAAATGCACAATAAATATCCCCCTCCCCCCTCCCCCCACTCCACCACATGACTGTATCTACTGTTTGCTTCAAAAAACAGTATTGATTTTATTACTTCCTCCAGGTGGATATGTTTTCATTGAAATCTATTTTTGAAATAGGGTGTGACACAAGAAGAAAAAATAGCATTTTGGAATTGATGTGCAGGGAGGGGGATCACAAAAATGCCTATTCAGGCATCCACTAAGGGGAGACATCCATTTGGGTCTGATGGAGGTACTTAACGAGAGAAATGTTGGAACAATGAAAGAAAAAGCTAGAGAGCTGGCGGACATGATGCAGAGGAGGAAGGTGGACATACTGTGTGTTCAGGAGACCAGGTGGAAAGGTAGCAAGGCTACAAACTTAGGAGCAGGGTTTAAGCTGTTTTTTCATGGTGTGGATGGGAAGAGTAGGAGTCATCTTGAGGGAGGAGTTTCTCAAGAATGTTCTAGAAGTTAGAAGAGTGTCAGACAGAGTGATGAGTCTCAAGTTAGAAATTGAAGGCGTGATGTTCAATGTTGTGCGTGCTTATGCCTCACAGACAGGATGTGAGCTAAAAGAGAAGGAGAGATTCTGGAGTGACTTAGACGAAGTGATGCAGAGTATCCCCAGAGTGGTCATTGGTGCAGACTTCAATGGACATGTTGGTGCAGGCAACAGAGGGGACAAGGAAGTGATGGGCAGGTTTGGTATCCAGAACAGGAACACAGAAGGACAGATGTTGATAGATTTTGCAAAAAGGATGGAAATGGCTGTGGTGAATAATTTCTTCCAGAAGAAACAGGAGCATAGGGTGACTTATGAAAGCAGAGGTAGGAGCACACAGCTAGACTACATCTTGTGTAGGCGATGTAATTTGAAGGAAGTCAGTGACTGCAAAATAGTAGTGGGTGAGAGTGTTGCCAAACAGCATAGGATGGTGGTATGCAGGATGATGCTGCTGGTGAGAAAGGTGAAGAAGGCAAAGGCAGAGCAGAAGACAAAGTGGTGGAAGCTGAAAAAGGAAGAGTGTCGTGTTGTCTTCAAGGAGGAGTTGAAACAGGCTTTTGGGTGGTCAGGAAGTGCTTCCAGATGACTGGACAACCACAGCTAATGTGATCAGGGAGACAGGCAAGAGAGGAGAGTACTTGGTGTGTCCTCTGGAAGAAAAGTAGATAAGGAGACTTGGTGGTGGAATGAGGAAGTGCAGGAGTGTGTACAAAAGAAGAGGTTAGCTAAGAAGTGGGAAATAGAGAGGACTGAAGAGAATAAACAGGAGTACAGAGAGACACCACGTAAGGCAAAGGTAGCGGTGTCAAAGGCCAAACAGAGGGCGTATGATGACTTGTATGATAGGTTGGACAGTTGGGAGGGAGAAAATGATCTATCCAGGTTGGCACAGCAGAGAAATCGAGATGGAAAGGAATAGCTGCAAGTTACATTGATAAAGGACAGAGAGGGAAATTTATTGACTGATGATAGAAGTGTGCTGGGAAGATGGAAAGAGTACTTTGCAGAGCTGATGAATGAGGAAAATGAGACAAACAAAAAAAAAAAAAAGAGTAGAAGGGGTGACCGTTGAGGATCAGGAAGTAGCAAAGATTATTAAGGGTGAAGTGAGGAGGGCATTGAAGAGGATGAAGAATGGAAAGGCGGTTGGTCCTGATGACATTCCAGTTGAGGTATATAAGTGTCTAGGGGAGGTAGCAGTAGATTTTCTGACAAGAATATTCAACAAGGTCTTAGAAATTGAGCAGATGCCGGAGGAGTGGAGGAGAAGTGTGCTGGTGCCCATTTTTAAGAACAAGGGAGACGTGCAGAGTTGTGGCAACTACAGAGGGATGAAGTTGATGATACATATGAAGTTATGGGAAAGAATAGTGGAAGCTAGACTAAGGGCAGAGGTCAGCATTTGTGAACAACAGTTTGGTTTCATGCCAAGAAAGAGCACCTTATTTGCTATGGTGATGGACAGGCTGACAGACGAGGTTAGACCAGAATCTCCATGGACTATGATGTTTGCAGATGACATTGTGATCTGTAGTGAGAGCAGAGAACAAGTGCAGGAAAATCTAGAGAGGTGGAGGTATGCCCTGGAAAGGAGAGGAATGAAGGTTCGCCTCAGTAAGACAGAATACATGTGTGTGAACGAGAAGGACCCAAGAGGAACGGTGAGGTCACAGGGAGCAGAGATAAAGAAGGTGGAGGATTTCAAGTACATAGGCTCAACAATCCAGAGCAGGGGTGCTCAATCCTGCTCCTGGAGATCTACCTTCCAGAAGACATTCGCTCCAACCCTAATCACGCCCACCTAACCATCCAATCATCTCATCAAGACCTGACTGGATCTTACATGTCACATGGGCCACATTAGTGTTGGAGATAAAGTCATCTGGAAGGTAGATCTCCAGGAGCAGGATTGAGCACCCCTGATCCAGAGCAATGGGGAGTGTGGAAAAGGGGTGAAGAAGCGTGTGCAGGCAGGTTGGAATGGTTGGAGAAAAGTGTCTGGTGTGATGTGCGATAGGAGAGTATCAGCATGAATGAAAGGAAAATGTACAAGACGGTGATGAGGCCAGCTATGTTGTATGGTTTAGAAACAGTGGCTCTGGGGAAAAGACAGGAGGCAGAGCTGGAGGTAGCAGAGATGAGAATGTTGAGATTCTCTTTGGGAGTAACGAGGGTGGATAGGACCGAAATGAGTACATCAGAGGGACAGCACATGTTAGATGTTTTGGAGACAAAATCAGAGAGGCTAGATTGAGATGGTTTGGACATGTACAGAGGAGGGATCGTGAATATATTGGTAGTAGGATGCTGAGATTGGAACTACCAGGCAGAAGGCCCAGAGGAAGACCAAAGAGAAGATTTATGGATGTGGTGAAGGAGGACATGAAGGTAGTTGGAGTAAGAGTAGAAGATGCAGAGGATGGGGTGAGATGGAGGCAGATCATTTGCTGTGGTGACCCTGAAGGGAACAGCCGAAAGGAGAAGAAGAAGGAGGTACTTAACGAGAGAGGGAGAGAAAGAAAGGTTGTTGGGCTTAATGCAATGGTTGAATTTGACCATGTGTTATATTTATTCATCAGAATATTCTTCCCTGCAGTCCACATACTTCCATCAGCGTTGCAGTGCTTGTACAGCTTTGGTGCAGAAGAGCCCAAGTTTCTTTGCTCTAGCATTACTCCATAGTCAGCCGATGACATTCTCAGCCCACCTCCTGTTTTATTTCATGTTCCTGTGAATGCCTTATTACAAAGTAAATATCAACATAGTAAAATGAGCGCCTCACCTTTACAGATATTAGCATCAGAGTCCTCCTGTAATACAAAAACGTCTTATTTATTTATGTACGTGTGGATGCATCCAGCACTAACTGGGTTATCATAGGTATGTCTCTCACTGTCTATGGTGAGAGGTTCACATAAAAGAATCATTGCTGACTTTTGTAAGAGTAGCTGCATGGCCGTCAGCGTGTTTCTGCCCCTTGCTAAAGAGTTGCATCAGGAAGGGCATTCGATATAAAAACCTATGCCAAATCAAACACGCGATTTGCTGTGGCAACCCCTGAGAAAAAGGGAACAGCCGAAAGGAAAAGACATGCATTCATCTACTATAGAACATACTGTAAGAGGGACAAATGGGGCAAAGAGACCCCCCCCCCATTTATATTTATAAAATGTCAAAATTTAATTTTATTACAGTCTCAGTTTTATGGTAATGAAATGATCACATGTGAAATCTGAATCCTCCTAATTGGTTGGAGGAAATTACATAATTTTGTCATTCAGGTTATTTACAGCATGACAGAATGCGGTTGTCATTTCAAATATAGTTGTTTTTTTTTTTCTCCCCCTCAGCCAATCCAAGTTTCTCTTTTTCTCTCCTCAGGTTGTTGATCCAGTTTGTAAACAACTCCAGCGCCCCCTCCTGGCATGGCTACTTCTACACGGTCCTCCTGCTCGTGTGCACCTGCTTGCAGACACTTGTCCTGCAGAGGTACTTCCACGTGTGTTTCGTCACAGGAATGAGGTTGCGTACGGCTATCGTAGGTGCTGTGTACAGGAAGGTGAGCTCAGATCCTACTTTCCTTACCTTCCACCTCCAGGTGGAACTGATGATTGATTTGAAGTTTCCAGTATTGCACCTTGAGTCCTTTCTGGTTTTGTTTATCTTTAAGGCACTTGTGATTACGAACGCCGCTCGCCGTACCTCTACAGTGGGAGAAATCGTGAACCTCATGTCTGTAGATGCACAGCGTTTCATGGACCTGATCACATACATCAACATGATCTGGTCAGCCCCACTTCAGGTCGTCCTGGCACTCTACTTCCTGTGGCAGGTGGGACGCGTTTTCACTTTTCGGTTTGTAATTTTTTTTCGTTAGTAAATTTCAGTTAATTTAGTTGGGCCAGTGGCATAGTGGTTAGAGTTCAAATCCCAAATTGACCCTCACTGTGCTAAGAACCATGGGCAAGGTCTTGACCACAAGTGTGCCTCTGTTCACCCAGCAGTATAAATGGGTAAAAAAAAAAATTGTGAAAGTAACCTGCGATGGACTAGCATCCCATCCAGGAGGCGTTGAACTCCTGGTTGCTTCACGCTACAGAAACCGGGGATAATGATGAGCTACTAGGCTCGGTTGTAAAATACCCAAAGGACTTTACTTAAATTTATCAATTAATGTTTCATTTTTCTGTAGAATCTGGGTCCATCTGTTCTGGCCGGTGTTGCCGTAATGGTTCTGATGGTTCCAGTAAACGCAGTGATAGCCATGAAAACTAAAACCTACCAGGTAAGAACCTCTCCCTGCTTTCAGACCTGCTTCATTCAAGTTTAATTCAGAAGAGATGGCCCCATGGGTCAGTGACTGGTAAAAGGACAGATGGAGGACTGGATGAATGGCTTAGGTATACAGAGATAAGTTATTAGAATAATTGGTGGGAAGATGGATGGATGGAAGGATGCATTTGTGGATGGATACACAATTAACTACATACTGATACCTGTCTGGATCACTGCATCGACTGTTGGATATGTGGATGGATTGATGGCTGTCAAGTGGCTTGGTAAGTAAACAAATTGACACATTTATGGATTCATTGGATAGTAGATGGGTGGATGGATGGAGGAGTTGACATGTACATCCTTCAACAGGGGTTGAAGGAATGCAGAACTTGGTGGATAGATGGTGGATGTGTAGATGACTGAGTAAGTGGATGGATGGACAGACAGATACCAGACAGGCCTGGTACATGGGGAAGATGATATGAAGATGGGATGTTGGATAAACCGATGACTGATTGGATGGATACATAAATACATGTCAGAAGGTGGATGGACGAATGAGTGGATTAATAGTGGCAGAAAATGGATAGATAGCTCAGTGAATTGACGAGTAGATGGATGACTAATTCGGTCACCACTTATACTAGATGGATAACTAGGTGGATGGATGATGATATATCACAGTATAATTGATTTTGCTATTGTAATCCTGGAAGGGAAATTATTTCATCCAAAGTTGAGCAATGGGCTGCTACACACAACGGAGAGCCGTTGGTGGTCAGATGCAGTGGTACCTCACCTTACGAAATTAATCCGTTCCAGAGGCGGTTTCGTAACCTGGATTTTTCGTAAGTAGCACCGCTTTTTACATGTAAAATACGAGATTCATTCCAAGGTCCCCAATACTACCCTTTAAAAATTATAAAACATATTTTAAGTTACTTACTTCGTGTTGACAATGTCTTCTTAGCAGAGTTATAATCTTACAAATGTTTATGCAAGGTTAAAAGCCTGAGCCAAAAAATGAAGTTGCAATGAGCACACTCAAAAAACTCATGAAACAAGCTGCTGCTCAAGGGAGCTGCATCATCCCTCCTAGCCAATGGGAGGCCAGCAGGGTGGGATGTTGGGAGATAGCCAATGGGAGGCCAGCGGGGCAGGATGTTGGGAGATAGCCAATGGGAGGCCAGCGGGGCAGGATGTTGGGAGATAGTCAGTGGGAGAGCAACTCGTGCATTGTTTGAATTTTTTTTTTTTTTTTTTTTTTGAATTGACCATGCCTTCTTAGCGGCGTTATAATCTTGCAAATGTTTATCCAAGGTTAAAAGCCGGAGCCAAAAATTAAAGTTGCAATGGGCACACTAGAAAAACTCATGAAACAACAGTAACTCTGTCCTTTACGTGTGTTAGAACTCTGTGACGAACAATGGGTCGAAGGCACACGAAAAGCATCATGGGTATTATGGAGATGCAGCTCCATAATAGCCAATGGGCGGCAGCTGCATCACCGAGACGAATAATGGGTCGAAGGCACACGAAAAGCATCATGGGTGTTATGGAGATGCAGCTGAGGCGGGATGTTGAGAGATAGTCAATGGGAGAGCAACTCGTGCATTGTTTGAATGGCACGTTTCATAAGGAGAACTTGTTTCGTATACAGAGGCAAAAAATTTTGTTTTTTTTAACCTGGATTTTTCGTTTGCTGGGACTATAGTAAGCTGAGGTACCGCTGTACCTTGCTCAAGGGCATGTCAGCCATTTATGTGGAGGAAGGGAAGTTGCTGCTTACTCCATCACCACCAAATATTTTTCCTGCTCGTTCGGTAATCGAACCAGTGACCCAAAGCCACTTCTCTATCCATTAAGCTAAGCCCGGATGGGTGGTTAAAGGAGAAGGATGGACAGATGAGAGGAAAAAGTGGATGGGCAGTCAGGTCTCAGTCCATCGCTGTTTATTTTCCTGTCGCTGTATTTGAACAACGTGGATGTTATTCTTCTCGGTTTTCTTTTGGTCCATTAGGTGGCGCAGATGAAGAGTAAAGACAACCGGATAAAGCTGATGAATGAGATACTGAATGGCATCAAGGTGCTGAAGCTGTATGCCTGGGAACTGGCCTTCAGGGATAAAGTGTCTCAGATCCGAGAGACTGAACTGTGTGTTCTGAAGAAGGCCGCTTACCTCGCCGCCGCGTCCACCTTCACCTGGGTCTGCTCTCCGTTCCTGGTGAGGGATAATGTTATTACATTTGATAACACCATTATCCGGTACGGAACACTTTTGGTAATTAGTTTTATCATCCCTGTCATGTTTACTCGGCTAGGTGGCGCTATCTTCGTTTGCTGTGTATGTGCTCGTCGATGAAAACAACATCCTAGACGCCCAGAAGGCCTTCGTGTCTCTTGCACTCTTTAACATCCTGCGTTTTCCTCTCAACATGTTACCTGTGGTCATCAGCAGCATGGTGCAGGTCGGTCAAGTCCATTCAACACAGATTTGTTTTGTGGATAATTTTATATTATAAACCGGAGTAGATAAAATGACGACGTCAGCATTGGGTACGAGGAGTGCCAATACTTAATGGTACATTTGATCATTAGAGCAACAGTTAGCTGACATGATGCTCATTTCTCCTTTTTTAGGTAAATTTCTTTCAGATATGTGAAGATTTTAATCTTTTGATTGGTGTTTTTTAGCATTTTTAACTTGCGCTGCGCTGCACGTTACCATGGGAATGATTTAAAGTGTGTGTGTGTGTCTCTATTTCTCTCTCTGGATGTCTGATCTCTGTAGGCAAGTGTCTCGCTCAAACGTCTGTGTGTATTTCTTTCCCACGAGGAACTTGAAGAGGACAGTGTGGATCGCAGAGCAATTACTGGCTGTAAGTTGAAGCTTGAGGTGATGATGATGATGATGATTTATAATGAAAACTTCCCACTCCAAATCCATCCACCACTGACTGAATCAATGCATTGCTTCACCTTAATGTTTGAATCTGAATCATTCTGACTGAATCATTAAGATCACATGATTCACACAGTCAGACTAAACAGTTCTTCCAGTTCAGTTGAACCTGATTTTATAAAAAAAATAAATAAACATATATTTAAATCTGAATGTGTGGACTGTCCAATCAGAATAAAAAAGAAAAGGCCTGAAGTTGGATCCAGGGCCAGTATTTGAATCCAAATCAACTCGGTGGTTGGAATCTGAATCACTGCAAACACTTGAATTTCAGTCAGGCACGTTTATTTATCTTATTTTGATTTGTGAGTGTCACATACACCTCACAGCAAGAAGGTCCTGGGCTTGGCGAGCGTGTTTTTGTATGGCACTTGTGTAGATTTCCTTAGGGTACTCTGGTTTCCTCCGACAGTCTAAAAACACACGCAGTAGGCTGATTGTTCCAAATCACCCCTAGGTGAGGGTGTGAATGATTTGTATGAGTGTTGGCCCTGCGATGGCCTAACAAGCTGTCCAGGGTGTACCCTGCCCTCAGCCGGAGTCTGGTGAGATGTGTGCCAGTCTCCCCACGACCCTAATTAGGATTAAGCGGGTTAGAAAATGAGTGAATGAATGGATGAGCTGAAATGCCAGTCCCCGCAGTGCTGTCTGAATGATCTTGCTCAGTTGATTTTGTATCCTTATGCTTGATGATTTTGAAGCACCCCGCCTGGTTGATGTGATGTCATCACGTTCGGTTGCCGCTCCTTAGGCTGCGTCTTCCTGCACACTGCAGCTGGTTCATTCTGCACACTTTTT
The DNA here is from genome assembly GCA_024760905.1 of Plotosus lineatus. NCBI lineage: Eukaryota > Metazoa > Chordata > Actinopteri > Siluriformes > Plotosidae > Plotosus > Plotosus lineatus. The sequence goes on along the minus strand of CM045738.1, from coordinate 9,395,207 downwards.
CTTTAATGTTTTACATCTAAAAGCAACCTTTTATTTCAATCTGATGAATGAGTTTCCATTTTAGGAGTAAAACTTGAAAAGGTAGGATGTATGTACGCCACGTGAGTAGGTGGCTGCATTGGTGGTGGGTTTGATGTCCGGCTCTGAGAAGACTTGTGTTTTTTTTTTTTTTTTTTTTTTTTCTTTTTTTTTTCCTTTCTTTTTATTCAGCACCTGAAAGTATCCAGATTATGGATGGGACTTTTGGCTGGTCTAAAGAAGACCCTCCTGCTTTAAAGAGGTGAGTGAGTGAACCATGTCAGGATCGAAAACGGCAGCAGTTCCATGCTGATTTTAAACAGGCTTTGTTTTTAAAATATTTGATTGATTTATTTGTGATTATGTTTTTGGTACTGTTATAGCATTGAGAAGGTCAGGCGTCTGAGGATTTTATTGGCAAGTACACCTGCATGCTCAAAAAACTCCCCAGCAAGATATTGATAAGTTCTGATAAATGCAACAGAAATGAAAATGAATTAAAATAAATGTGATAGTGTGGTATTCAGTCCCAGGTCAGTCAGGATTGAGTTCACTGATTCTGCCTGTTGGGTCGTTACATCCGTGTTAATCTTCCTATAATAATCACTACTTGTACTTTACTAATACTGTTATATCTCCGAAAGTCTCGTTGTGTTTAGTCCTCCTCTGAATTACGCTTGCGTATCAGGAGGATGTGAATACATCCGGCCGGTCTCAATTCCCCCGATTAGCTTTACCATCCAGTCAAGAGGACTCGATTTGTTTTTGAGAGCAATGAGGGATTGTGGTCATCCAGTCTTCTATGTGCATGACCAACCAAATGGAGCGATTTCAAATTGACTTTAAACATCATGTTTTTTGGGGGGACTCCCAGAATGCTCCTCGGTGCATCCTTCACGACTTGGCATTTTGGCCTCTGCCTGTTGTAGCTCTGTTCCTTAGAGCCACTGCACATTCACGGGCACAACTGGGTCTAGGGTCTGTGGCATGAACTGGGAACCTTTTATAAATACTATATCTGATTGGCTGACGAGTGAATATGAACTACTGGTTTCTGACTGAGTGGTATGTGGCTAACTGTGGTTATAAAATGACCCTCGTGTTTAAAGTACAGCCGTGCTCTGGGACTCAGTTCCACTTCTCAGATTTGCAGATGATTATTTTTTGTGTTTATTTATATAAATTTTTTTTGTTAATGGTATATTTTTATGAATCAAACCTAAATGCTCAGATTTTCTTCCACAGCTGTGAGCATGAGCGTTTATTACCCAAACCCAGTTTTAATTGACTGTAATTCCTGTGTCACCTGTACTACTAAAACCTGAACCACTTTTTACTTTAAAATTCACCAGCACTGCTTTAATTTTATGCAAATATGCTGTTATGATTGAATACATTAAAAGGGGAATAATTAAATAATAGTGAGTGATGATTTTAATGGTGCAGGATCGATCAGAAAATGTTGCCTTTTTTGCAAAGAGCTTTCACATGAAAGATATTTGAGAAACTACATACAGCAAAATTAAATTGTTTAGTGCAAAGATTTGTGGATTTTTTTTCCTGAACAAAAAAGAATATACACTGTATTTGACTTGATAAGCATCCAGGGCTCTTGAAAAATTGGAGTGGGTGGGCGCTTATTAAAATGTTACCAGCGGAGTGGAACGGTAAGTGCTTATTACCATCTAGGTGGAAAACACGAATAATAACGGGACAATAAGAGTTTTACTGGTATTTGTATTATTCATTTTGTGGGATCAACCAAATTACTTGCATGAAATCTGAAAATAAACAGGAAACAGCATAAATAAAAAAAGACCCTTTAATTTTCCCTCCCGGTGCTGTTCCATTAAATATTTTCTCCAAGATGTAAAATTGAGCCAATCAACATAAATGTCAGCTTTAGCACATGGCACGTCGAACCAATCAACACAAACAAGCACATGGCCAGGAACGTCTTTAAATGTATGAAGTTAGTGTGCAGGAGAATCGGGTGAAAAATACTCTGATGGGTCCATATCTGACTCATTGCACCATTCATTCAGAGCATTCCATAGCTCTGCTGTAGCCGTTTCTAATGGTTTGTCGGTTGTTGGAGAGCAAAATATTTTCCTGTTTTTTTTTTTTTGTTTTTTTTTTTTTTTAAAAGCACAGCGGAACGATCAAATTTGTTACTGATGAACATTATAGACATTCCCCAGTGGCAGGGGGTCTTAAAATACTGTGTAAACTCACTTTTACAGGCAGCGAATACCTCATTTTACTGTTACAGAGACTGATGGAGCAAAATTGTAGATCTAACTTATCAATTTTATTCAGAGTACACATGGGCGGTTATTAGACGCTAAATCAAAAACACTAGGGGCGGCCCTTATTGGAGCAGAGCATTTATTACGTTGAATACGGTACATTCCCTTCTTCTTCCTCTTCTTTTCCTTTCGGCTGTTCCCTTCAGGGGTCGCCACAGCAAATGATCTGCCTCTATCTCACCCTATCCTCTGCATCTTCTACTCTTACTCCAACTACCTTCGTGTCCTCCTTCACTACATCCATAAATATTCTCATTGTTCTTCCTCTTGGTCTTCTGCCTGATAGTTACAATCTCAGCATCCTACTACCAATATATTCACTATCCCTCCTCTGTACATGTCCAAACCATCTCAATGTAGCCTCTCTGACTTTGTCTCCATAACCTCTAACATGTGCTGTCCCTCTGATGTACTCATTCCTGATCCTATCCATCCTCGTTACTCCCAAAGAGAACCTCAACATTTTCATCTCTGCTACCTCCAGCTCTGCCTCCTGTCTTTTCCCCATGGCCACTGTTTCTAAACCATACAACATCGCTGGCCTCATCACCGTCTTGTACACTTTTCCCTTCATTTTTGCCGATACTCTCCATCACACATCACACCGGACACTTTTCTCCATCCATTCCAACCTGTAACCTCACCGTTCCTCTTGGGTCCTTCTCGTTCACATACATGTATTCTGTCTTACTGAGGCTAACCTTCATTGCCCTCCTTTCCAGGGCATACCTCCACCTCTCTCGATTTTCCTGCACTTGTTCTCTGCTCTCACTACAGATCACAATGTCATCTGCAAACATCATAGTCCATGGAGATTATTGTCTAACCTCTTCTGTCAGCCTGTCCATCACCATAGCAAACAAGAAGGGGCTGAGAGCTGACCCTTGATGCAGTCTCACCTCCACCTTGAACTCTTCCGTCACACCGACAGCACACCTCACCACTGTCTTACATCTCTCATACATGTCCTGCACCACTCTAACATACTTCTCTGCCACTCCAGACTTCCTCATGCAATACCACAGTTCCTCTCTTGGCACCCTGTCATATGCTTTCTCCAGATCCACAAAGGTACAATGCAACTCCCTCTGACCTTCTCTGTACTTCTCTATTAACATCCTCAAAGCAAACACTGCATCTGTGGTGCTCTTTCTTGGCGTGAAACCAAACTGTTGTTCACAAATGCTGACCTCTGCCCTTAGTCTAGCTTCCACTATTCTTTACCATAACTTCATCGTATGGCTCATCAACTTTATTCATTCATTCATTTATTCATTTATTTATTAATGACCACACAACCAAGTTGGTGGAATTTGCTGTCGGTACAGCACTCAGCTATGACAAAAGTTACAAGTTTTCAATAAAATTATTTAAAATTGTATATTTAACGGCATGTCACACTGCTGATGGGGTCCCTCTATGTCCTCTACTTGGATTTTAATTATAATATTTGTTCTGTGTGTGTAGGATTAATGTGTGTGTTCCTGAAGGAGCGCTTGTTGCTGTTGTGGGTCAGGTGGGTTCAGGAAAATCCTCCCTTCTCTCGGCTCTCCTGGGAGAAATGCACAAGCAAGAGGGCCTGGTGTCTGTTAAGGTAAAACACACGCAATATGATATCCGAGTCAGTGTTTGTGTGTTTTTTGCACTTTTTGGCTCTCGATGGAATTACGTTTCAGTATTAAACTAAGCCTCTGTCCGTTTGTGTGTGACTGAGCAAACTTCATGAAATTTTTTTTTTGTTGTTGTTGTTCAGGGTTCAGTGGCATACGTGCCCCAGCAGGCGTGGATCCAGAATGCTACGCTGAAAGAAAACATCTTATTTGGGCAACCACTGAGGGAAAGTGTCTATCAGAGCGTGCTGGAGGCTTGCGCTCTTCTTCCCGACCTGGAGATCCTGCCCGGAGGAGACAACACTGAGATCGGAGAGAAGGTAATCTCCCAATAGAGGACGTTCCTGGCTTGTTAGATTGAACTACGGGATGCATTGACTGCCTGGTTGTATGAACTTCAACCCAGTGTTGCTGATTGGCTGGAATAGTGTTGTGTAGATCATTCACTGAGCTAGTGGTCTCCATTGGAATAATTATGATGACCTTGGGGGTGAGTTGGTGTTGGGTCTGATTTTGTGTGCGCGTGTGTTCAGGGGGTGAATTTATCTGGAGGTCAGAAGCAGCGTGTCAGTTTGGCCCGAGCCGTGTACTCTGATTGCAGCGTGTATCTGCTGGATGATCCGCTCTCTGCCGTTGATGCCCATGTTGGGAAACACATCTTTGAAAAGGTCATCGGCCCTCAGGGTCTACTGCGGGGACATGTGAGTTTCTTCTCCGTCAACAACGTAATTTACACACACGCTGATGTTTCTGTGTGCCTGTCTGTGGCAATGCCCTTTATGCAGCCATTAACCAAAAAAAAAAGCTTGACCAACCTGACTTGACCTGTTAAAAGAAAAGTACTGTACGAGTGGTGATCTCCCTGACCCTGCCATGTTCATTTCAGACACGTGTTCTGGTGACACATGGGCTCAGCTACCTGCCTCAGGTCGACCTCATCCTGGTGATTGAGGACGGACAGATTACGGAGGCGGGCTCATACACAGAACTGCTAGGCCGACATGCCGCCTTTGCGGAGTTCCTGCGTTCTCACACCAATACTGAACAGGAAGAGGAGAACAAGGTAGTCGAAGGTAGGGTGAGGACCTTCAGGAAATTACCTCGTTTTATTTATTTTTCAGTAATGTTGGCACTCTGTCTGTCTGCCTTCTTAATGAACTCTGATCGGATTGCTGTCAGACTAGAACTGGTGTGTGTGTACCCATATCCTTATTACTCCCATTTAACAGACCATCATTCGTTGTCATCTCCTCTTCTACCCTAATTCTTTTTAATGTATTTAACCTCTTGTTCTTGGCTGCTGTTATCACCCCCCACCCCCACATCTCATATGGTGTGTGTAACCCCCCCCCCCCATTTTTTTTTCCCTCCTCATGCTGTTCAGAGGAGGGAGGGGTGCAAGAAGAACAGAATGAGAAATCTGAAGGTTGGCTGATCTCGTTATCTGCTAGGTTTATGCATAACGTATCCAGAATGCACAAGTTTGCTTATTGCATTGAGGTCGCCTCGCTTGTTCACGGAGTGTGTCCTCAGAATTATTTTACCATGTCATTAGTTAGGTGAGCAAAGTGTCTGCCACACAGTCACTTGATTTTTATATACAGTAAAACCTCCGCTGACGAACGCTTAAGCTCACGAACTTTTCGCCTCAAGAACATTAAATTTGCGAGCATATTGTCTCTGCTGACGAACTAGTTTTCGGCGGACGAATCAAACCACGCGGTCGAACAGCGCCACGGTGGCGGCCACGAGAAGCTGACGCACGCTCACGGCGTTACAGTTCGTCACACCCCTTTCTTTGAATGCGGAAGTGGTTTGTGTTTGCTAGACATTTTGGACCATATTGAGTGTACTTTTGCTATTATGGGACCGAAAAAGACCCCAGCACAGGCGGAGATCATTGAAAAACACGAACGAGGTGTGCGTTTGTGTGACTTGGCGTCCCAGTACCAGTACGCTAAGTCTACCATTGCTCCCATCCTTAAGAACAAGGAAGCTATTAAGGATGCGTGTGTGGCTATGCGTGTTTCCAAACAGTAGGCGTTTCCAAACACTCCTTCCAAACAGTAAGTCCCTCCCTCCCTCCTCCTCCCACTCCATTCCATCAAGCCATCAACTACCATCACAAAGGTAAATAAAACGACTTTATTATACAGTACAGTTTATTTCTTTAATTACAAGACAATAGACATTTATTATACATAAAATAAGGTATATTTTTGTGTAGTTTTAAGGCTTATTTAGTAGAAAATTATGTTTTATGGGGACCTGGGAACGGATTATTCTCATTTTAATGGTTTCTTATGGGAAATAAATGTTCGGAAGATGAACTTTTCGCCTCACACACACTTTCTGGGAACCAATTATGTTCGTGAGCAGAGGTATCACTGTACTAGTCTTTCTCAAAAAATTAGCATATTGTGATAAAGTTCATTATTTTCTGTAATGTACTGATAAAAATTAAACTTTAATATATTTTAGATTCATTGTACACAAACTGAGATATTTCAGGACTTTTATTGTTTCAATACTGATGATTTTAGCATACAGCTCATGAAAACCCAAAATTCCTATCTCAAAAAATTAGCATATCATGAAAAGTTACTTGAAACGAGCTATTAACCTAATCATCTGAATCAACCAATTAACTGTAAACACCTGCAAAAGATTCCTGAGGCTTTTAAAAACTCCCAGCCTGGTTCATTACTCAAAACCGCAATCATGGGTAAGACTGCCGACCTGACTGCTGTCCAGAAGGTCATCATTGACACCCTCAAGCAAGAGGGTAAGACACAGAAAGAAATCTCTGAGCGAATAGGCTGTTCCCAGAGTGCTCTATCAAGCCACCTCAGTGGGACGTCTGTGGGAAGGAAAAAGTGTGGCAGAAAACGCTGCACAACCAGAAGAGGTGACCGGACCCTGAGGAAGATTGTGGAGAAGGGCCCATTCCAGACCTTGGGGGACCTATGGAAGCAGTGGACTGGGCTACAGGTGCCACATTCCCCAGGTCAAGCCACTTTTGAACAAGAAACAGCGGCAGAAGCGCCTGACCTGGGCTACAGAGAAGCAGCACTGGACTTTTGCTCAGTGGTCCAAAGTACTTTTTTCAAATGAAAGCAAAATTTGCATGTCATTCGGAAATCAAGGTGCCAGAGTCTGGAGGAAGACTGGGAAGAAGGAAATGCCAAAATGCCTGAAGTCCAGTGTCAAGTACCCACAGCCAGTGATGGTCTGGGGTGCCATGTCAGCTGCTGGTGTTGGTCCACTGTGTTTTATCAAGGGCAGGGTCAATGCAGCTAGCTATCAGGAGATTTTGGAGCACTTCATGCTTCCATCTGCTGAAAAGCTTTATGGAGATGAAGATTTCATTTGTCAGCACGACCTGGCACCTGCTCACAGTGCCAAAACCACTGGTAAATGGTTTACTGACCATGGTATTACTGTGCTCAATTGGCCTGCCAACTCTCCTGACCTGAACCCCATAGAGAATCTGTGGGATATTGTGAAGAGAAAGTTGAGAGACACCAGACCCAACACTGTGGATGAGCTTTAAGGCCGCTATCGAAGCATCCTGGGCCTCCCTAACACCTCAGCAGTGCCACATTTTGGCATTTTGGCATTTCCTTCTCCCCAGTCTTCCTCCAGAAACTGGCACCTTGATTTCCGAAGGACATGCAAAATTTGCTTTCATCCGAAAAAAGTACTTTCTTCCTCCGCTGTTTCTGGTTCAAAAGTGGCTTGACCTGGGGAATGCGGCACCTGTAGCCCATTTCCTGCACATGCCTGTGCACGGTGGCTCTGGATGTTTCTACTCCAGACTCAGTCCACTGCTTCCACAGGTCCCCCAAGATCTGGAATCGGCCCTTCTCCACAATTTTCTCAGGGTCCGGCGGTCACCTCTTCTGCTTGTGCAGCGTTTTCTGCCACACTTTTTCCTTCCCACAGACGTCCCACTGAGGTGGCTTGATACAGCACTCTGGGAACAGCCTATTCGCTCAGAGATTTCTTTGTGTCTTACCCTCTTGCTTGAGGGTGTCAATGATGTCCTTCTGGACAGCAGTCAGGTCGGCAGTCTTACCCATGATTGCGGTTTTGAGTAATGAACCAGGCTGGGAGTTTTTAAAAGCTTCAGGAGTCTTTTGCAGGTGTTTAGAGTTAATTGGTTGATTCAGATGATTAGGTTAATAGCTCGTTTAGACTACCTGAACATGATATGCTAATTTCTTGAGATAGGAATTTTGGGTTTTATGAGTTGTATGCCAAAATCATCAGTATTAAACCAAGAAAAGCCCTGAAATATTTCAGTTGGTGTGCAATGAATCTAAAATATATGAAAGTTAAATTTTTATCAGTACATTACAGAAAATAATAAACTTTATCACAATGTGCTAATTTTTTGAGAAGGACTAGTATACACACACACACATCCTTCAAAACTGTTGCTCGCACCCAAAATTTAATCACTTCATCATTTGTCAAGGCCCACGTTTGGTTGAAATTAATGGACGGATTTCCATAAAATTAGTTATTGTGGTCGGAGACAGACAGGCCTATTCGACCATCTCATAACCGCCGTACTTGATGGAGGTAATAAATTTTAACATTGTATGGTAATAAACATATAACATATTTACAAACTTAATCCTAATAGATAAACATTGTGTAATTTTACAAGTACACTCATGCCTCGGTTTTACGGACTTCGCTTTAACAGATATCGGATGCAAAATCTGTAGCTTCTGACTAGTCCGGATCATCCGGATGCGAGCCGTTGTTTCCGAAAGTGACCGCCAGGTGACCAGAGGTGATGAGACTGACGTAACCTTAGACGATGTTCAAGACTGGCTTGAAGAAAATGAAGCTGATCCTGGGTACAACATGCTCACTCAGGAAGAGATTGCTGCTGAGGTGCTGGCTGCAGTAGCAGCAGCGAGGACAAAGACGAGATGCCGGTTACGCTGCCCAAACTTTCTAAAGTGCGCAGTGCTCTTGACTTGGTGCTACACTACGTTGATCATTCCAAGAACAGAGAAGTGTCTGCTCATTATTCAAATCTCAGAAATTTGCGAGAAACAATAATAAGAGAGCAATTCTTGAGTGGCAAGCAGTTGAAATTAGACACTTTCTTTAGACCAAAACAGACTGCCGGCTCAGCTGATGCACCAGGGATACGAACCAGCCCACCCTCACCAAGCAACCCAATACTGCCTATGTCATGCTTACAGTCTTCAACTCCTCAACAGCCTGAAACCGTGTACATCAATGGAGCTGAAATGTATTTATTTTATTATTTGTGTGTGTGTGTGTGGGGCAGATATTTGAGTTCTGTAGTATGGAGCTCTGTAACTGGTTGACCAGTGAGCCAGTCATGATCAGCAAATAAACCCAGTGGCTTCTCAATCACCTTTTGTTTATCACCTTACATAATCATTTGAAACAAAGTGGTATGACCTGAGCAGCGTTACTGTTCCCACACACAGTTTGATTTATTTTCCTGCAGCTTTTCTTCCTCTTACACCTCAGCAGTTTTGCCAGTCACTGCATAAAATAACATACAAAATAAGCTCCAATGGACTGACTGAAACCCTGATGTACAACGGATCAGATTTGAGAACTCTTCAGTGCTGTTATGTTAAAAATAATAATAATTTCTTGTGCACACAAAGAGCATGATGTCGCTGGCAGATGTTATTGATTCATAATAATCCAGGGCACTGCTGAGGGAAATCAGAGCTCCGAGTCATTCATTTTCTGAACTGCTTAATTGTAATTGGGGTCTTGGGGAGGCTGGTGCCCATCTCACCTGACTGGACAAGGGCAGAGTACACCCTGAACAGCTTGGCTGATGCTAATTTTACCATAAATTTTCATTTCATTTTCTCTTAGAGAGCTAGTGGTGTGCAGTGTGTGTGTGTGTGTGTGTGTGTGTGTGTGTTTTTTGTCCCCCCTCTCCTGTTTCCCCCTTCTGAGTAATTTGATTCCCCTCTCTCTAGATACATCACAGAAAATGCTGGAAAATGGAGGGCCAGTGGTACTGCAGAGGTGAGCTGATGGTGAATCAGACACGACTTATTTCAGTTATGTTCTTTTTTTTTTTTTTATTAGGGTGTGTGTACACATTAGTATATACCGTATTCAGCATAATAAATGCCCTGCACCAATAAGGGCTGCCCCTAGTGTTTTTCATCTAGAGTCTAATAACCGCCCATGTGTACTGGAAGCAAAATGGCAAATAAAACTTGCCAATTTTGCCCCCTTGCCAGGGGCAGTGGTGGTCTAGTGGTATAGGGTGCTGGATTGCTGATCCAAAGGTTGAGGGTTCGAGTCTCACTCTCCACAAGGTTGTCACTGTCCCCCCCAGTGCGGCTAACTGGGTTATCAAAGGCGGCCATGTCTCTCACTGTCTATGGTGAAAGGCATGTAAAAGAACCATTGCTGACTTTCGTAAAGAGTAGGCTGCAAAGTCTTCAGCGTGTTTCTGTCCCTTGCTAAAAGGGTTGTGACCGGAAGGGCATCCGACGTAAAAACCTCTGCCAAATCAAGCGTGCGAATCAAGATGATTCGCTGTGGTGATTCCCGAGTAAAAAGGGAAAAAGCCGAAAGGAAGACAGACAGACAAACTTGCCGATTTTATTCGATCAGTCGCTGTAACGATAAAATGAAGCGTTCACTGCCTGTAAAAGTGAGTTTACATGGTATTTCAAGACCCCCTACCACTGGGGAATGTCTATAATGTTCATCAATAACAACACATTTGATTGTTCTGCCGTGCTTTAAAAAACAGGAAACTATTTTGTTGTGCTCTCTTCGTAAATGTCCAACAATCGATGAACCATTAGAAACTACTACAGCAAAACTATTGGATGCTCTGAATGAATGGCGCTAAGAGCCAGATAGGACAAGTCAAAGTGATGACGAGGATTTTTCACCCGATTCTTCTTCTCACTAACATCATAAATTTAAAGATGTTCCTGTCCATGTGCTTTTGTTTATGTTTGTGTTGATTGTTTCAATTTACCATATGCTAAAGTTGACATGCGGATTGGCTCATTTTACTTGGGAAAATGTTTAAAGGAACAGCACTGGGAGGGAAAAGTAAGTTTTCCACCTCCATGGTAATAAGCACTTACCATTTCACTCCGCTGGTAACATTTTAATAAGCGCCCACCAGTTCCAATTTTTTAAGAGCTCTGGGCGCTTATCACATCAAATATGGTATATATTCTTTTTGTTCAGGGAAAAAAAAAAATCCATAAATCTTCGCACTAAACAATTTCATTTTGCTGTACGTAGTTTCTCAAATATCTTTCATGTCAAAGCTCTTTGCAAAAAAGCCAACATTTTCTGATCGATCCTGCACCATTAAAATCATCATTGACTATTATTTAATTATTCCCCTTTTAATTTATTCAATCATAACAGCATACAGTAAAACCTCCGCTGACGAACGCTTAAGCTCACGAACTTTTCGCCTCAAGAACATTAAATTTGCGAGCATATAGTCTCTGCTGACGAACTAGTTTTCGGCGGACGAATCAAACCACGCGGTTGAACAGCGCCACGGTGGCGGCCACGAGAAGCTGACGCACGCTCATGGCGTCACAGTTCGTCACCCCCTTTCTTTGAATGCGGAAGTGGTTTGTGTTTGCTCGACATTTTGAACCATATTGAGTGTACTTTTGCTATTATGGGACCGAAAAAGACCCCACCACAGGCGGAGATCATTGAAAAACACGAACGAGGTGTGCGTTTGTGTGACTCAGCGTCCCAGTACCAGTACGCTAAGTCTACCACCATCCTTAAGAACAAGGAAGCTATTAAGGGTGCGTGTGTGGCTAAGGGTGTTTCCAAACAGTAGGCGTTTCCAAACTCTCCTTCCAAACAGTAAGTCCCTCCCTCCCTCCTCCTCCCACTCCATTCCATCAAGCCATCAACTACCATCACAAAGGTAAATAAAACCACTTTATTATACAGTACAGTTTATTTCTTTAATTACAATACAATAGCACATTTATTATACATAAAATAAGGTATGTTTTTGTGTAGTTTTAAGGCTTATTTAGTAGAAAATTATGTTTTATGGGGACCTGGGAACGGATTATTCTCATTTTAATGGTTTCTTATGAGAAATAAATGTTCGGAAGACGAACTTTTCGCCTTACACACTTTCTGGGAACCAATTATGTTCGTGAGCAGAGGTATCACTGTATTTGCATATAAAGTAAGTGTGTGTATGTATGTGTGTGTGTGTGTGTGTGTGTGTGTATGTATATATATATATACACACACACACACTAGTCCTTCTCAAAAAATTAGCATATTATGATAAAATTCATTATTTTCTGTAATGTACTGATAAAAATTAAACTTCATTGCACACCAACTGAGATATTTCAGGTCTTTTATTGTTTTAATACTGATGATTTTGGCATACAGCTCATGAAAACCTAAAATTCCTATCTCAAAAAATTAGCATATCATGAAAAGGGACTCTAGAACGAGCTATTAACCTAATCATCTGAATCAACCAATTAACTCTAAACACCTGCAAAAGATTCCTGAGGCTTTTAAAACCTCCCAGCCTGGTTCATTACTCAAAACCGCAATCATGGGTAAGACTACCGACCTGACTGCTGTCCAGAAGGCCATCATTGACACCCTCAAGAGGGTAAGACACAGAAAGAAATCTCTGAGCGAGCAGGCTGTTCCCAGAGTGCTGTATCAAAGCATCTCAGTGGGACGTCTGTCGGAAGGAAACAGTGTGGCAGAAAACGCTGCACAACCAGAAGAGGTGACCGGACCCTGAGGAAGATTGTGGAGAGGGGCCGATTCCAGACCTTTGGGGACCTGTGGAAGCAGTGGACTGGGCTACAGGTGCCGCATTCTCCAGGTCAAGCCACTTTTGAACCAGAAACGGCGGCAGAAGCGCCTGACCTGGGCTACAGAGAAGCAGCACTGGACTGTTGCTCAGTGGTCCAAAGTACTTTTTTCGGCTGAAATAAAATTTTGCATGTTCTTCGGAAATCAAGGTGCCAGAGTCTGGAGGAAGACTGGGGAGAAGGAAATGCCAAAATGCCTGAAGTCCAGTGTCAAGTACTCACAGTCAGTGATGGTCTGGGGTGCCATGTCAGCTGCTGGTGTTGGTCCACTGTGTTTTATCAAGGGCTGGGTCAATGCAGCTAGCTATCAGGAGATTTTGGAGCACTTCATGCTTCCATCTGCTGAAAAGCTTTATGGAGATGAAGATTTCATTTTTCAGCACGACCTGGCACCTGCTCACAGTGCCAAAACCACTGGTAAATGGTTTACTGACCATGGTATTACTGTGCTCAATTGGCCTGCCAACTCTCCTGACCTGAACCCCATAGAGAATCTGTGGGATATTATGAAGAGAAAGTTGAGAGACACTAGACCCAACACTGTGGATGAGCTTAAGGCCGCTATCGAAGCATCCTGGGCCTTCATTACACCTCAGCAGTGCCACAGGCTGATTGCCTCCATGCCACGCCGCATTGAAGCAGTCATTTCTGCAAAAGGATTCCCGACCAAGTACCGAGTGCATAACCGAACATAATTATTTGAAGTTTGACTTTTTTTGTATTAAAACACTTTTTTTTTAAAATTTTTTTTTATTAATTTTTTATTTATTTATTGGTCGGGTGAAATATGCTAATTTTTTGAGATAGGAATTTTGGGTTTTCAAGAGCTGTATGCCAAAATCATCAGTATTAAAACAACAAGACATGAAATATTTCAGTTGGGGTGCAATGAATCTAAAATATATGAAAGCTTAATTTTTATCAGTACATTCCAGAAAATAATGAACTTTATCGCAATATGCTAATTTTTTGAGAAGGACTAGTATATGTGTGTGTGTGTGTGTTATATATATATATATATATATATATATATATATATTTATATTATATAATATATATATATTATAATATATATATATATATATATTTGTTGGCATCCGTCTGTCTCTAGAGACAATGGAGTCTGCACCTAGGTAGGTCTATCAATTAGCTGTGAGGCTGCAGCGCCGGCTGTGGCTGAATAAGCCAATGCGGGAGATGCAGATCCTACCACACTTGCTGCAAGTGTATTCTGCAGTAGGGGTCGTGGGGCAGGCTGTGGCAGACAGAATTCTCTGCTGTTTGCGGTTCTTCTTCTCATGCAGGCTCTCTTCTCCTCGGCCTGCTGCACACCGGATTTTACCTTTCCACGCCAGCTAGAGCGGTCGGAGCTCGCTGCCTCGAGATCTACTGGGTTGATGCTGCATGACTTCAGGTCCCTCTTGCAGACATCCTTGTAGTGCAGGGCGGGTCGTCCTGTTGGTCGTGTTCCTGAGGCGAGCTCGCCATAGAGGATGTCCTTTGGAATGCGGAATTCATCCATCCTGCATATGTGTCCGAGCCAGCGCAGGCGCTTCTGGGAGAGGATGGCGAACATGCTTGACATGCCTGCCTGGGCCAAGACGCAGCGAGTTGGAGACACGATCCTGCCAGGTAATGCCGAGGAGTCGTCTGAGGTTGCGCAGGTGAAAGGCGTTTAGTCTTCGCTCCTGGTGCATGTATAGGGTCCAGGCCTCACTGCCGTATAGAAGCGTGCTCAACACGCATGCTTGGTACACCTTCATCTTCGTGTTTAGGGTCAGCCTGGGGTTGTTCCACACACGCTTCGCTAGGCGGGCCATGGATGTTGCTGCTTTGCCTATCCTTACGTTTAGCTCAGCATCCAGGGATAGGTTGCTGGAGATGGTGGAGCCAAGGTAAGTGAACTTGTCCACCACTTCCAGGGTGTAATCGCCGATGTTGATTGTGGGAGTTGTGCTGACATCCTGACCCATGATGTTGGTTTTCTTGAGGCTGATAGTGAGTCCAAACTCTGTGCATGCCTCCGCGAAGTGATTGATGAGTCGCTGAAGGGCGGCTTCAGAGTGAGCAGTGAGGGCAGCGTCGTCAGCAAAGAGCATATCCCGGATGAGGACCTTGCGCACCTTGGTCTTTGCCCTGAGGCGGGCGAGATTAAAGAGGTTCCCATCACTCCGTGTGTGGAGGAAGATGCCATCTTCGGACTCTCTGAATGCGTAGCGCAGGAGCAAAGAGAAAAATATGCCGAAAAGTGTCGGGGCCAGGACACACCCTTGTTTCACGCCGCTCTTGATTGGAAAGGGGTCTGAAGATGTTCCGTTATACTGAACTGTGCCAGACGTGTTGTCGTGGAATGACTCGACTATCTTCAGGAGCTTGGTGGGACATCCAATCTTATGGAGGAGGGTGAAGAGGCCAGACCGACTGACCAAGTCGAATGCCTTGGTCAGATCGATGAAGGCGAGGAACAAAGGACGTCGCTGCTCATGGCACTTTTCCTGCAGCTGCCGAAGGGAGAACACCATGTCAATGGTTGATCGCTTTGCCCGGAACCCGCACTGCGACTCGGGATACACACGGTCTGCAAGTACTTGTAGA